>CAJHQQ010000874.1:0-133863 GCA_905132885.1 Moricandia moricandioides | reverse complement strand
ACAAATTTCAGATATAAGCGAGTGCATCCACTTGTGGAAGAACGATGTTGCTCACTCTCTTGCTCAGAGACCAAGACAGCGGCTGCTCCTACAGATATAACATGTACGCTCTAGTGCGAATACGTGTTGCCATTGGCAAATGCTCTGTGGATTTCAACATGGAAAATAGTGGAACAGCAGTAAGCATGTGTTTAAACAGTAATCACGACTGGATAGGTACACGTACTAGAAGACAAAAACGAAAAATCCTATCCATAGATGCAAAATGGAGAAAGACATAAGGGTTTGAATCAGCATATGAACCAAAGGGATACATCAGAGAAACTGGTTTAGCTGAGAAGACTTTACAATAGCTAGCATCTTACTGAGAAGAGTTACTCTTTTTAACATCAAATATTAAATGGATCAAGGCGTTCCCCACAGAGAGGAGGCCTTTCACTAAATGAAGATCTGACTCTTGTACCGTACAAACTCTCTTGACATACTCAAAACTGCGCAATCTTTCTCATTCCTTTGAATCTTTCATCATCTCTCTCGCATGTCTCTGATACTTTGAAAGAATGCCAACATCCTCTCATCCCCTGAAAATAAATTTAAGGGAATAAAAGAGTACCCCGGTTTTACCAATTACTTGTTTGAAAGCGATGCTAAAACTAAAAACTTACAGTTGATCAATAGTATGTGCAACCTCTCACTAGTGATACCATCAGAAACACTGACTGCTATGCAGGCTGGCAGAGCGAAATGGCTTTCACGAACTACATCTCTGCCTAATTTTTGCAAGCTCATGGCGCATACTTATGACTCTCTCTTCTGTAATATTTGTATCAGAGATTTACTCAAATAAATCCTAAGACCCGCATTCCAACATCCAACTCACTGTCTTTCCAGATATCGCATCACATTCTCATATCTCTCATTATTGAGAAAGCAAGCAGATATGACAAAACAGAGCTTTTCTTCGTTCATTTTAACTCACTCGTACTGCACTATTGAATGGTCTCACAGTTTCCTGGTTTGGTGTATAAGAAATACAGAACCATTGAGCGACGTCTTCCTGCTATAAAAAACTGGAAGACTCTTTTAATGTGATATTTAGTGCAAAAGAATATCATCAGCGTATCTGAATTATCTCTGCTTCAGAAATCCTGTAGAAAAGAAAATGATGGTGCAGTCAACATGGAAGTGAATACTTTAGCACTTAAAAGCCAAGTAAGTAGAATAGATAATACACACACGAGAGCGTTGATCCCTAGAGTAGGCTAACAAACTCTTCGAGATATCTAATACTAGTATCTAATAGGGGTCATAGATTCGCAGTACCGTTGGGCAGGGGTCTCCTCTCCAACAGGAGAATGAACGCACACATGGTTTATGGCCTAGCATGCGCGCACGATGTCACAATTTCATTGGAGAGAGAGGATAATTCAGATAACTTACTGGTCCTCGGAAATATAATCATCCCGTGAAGCATGTGGTTTATACAGTCAAAGCTTGTCATCCATTTCTGTTGCTTGTACTGTCTACTATGTACCCCATCTTGAATGCTTTTCCTAAGGTCTCAGGATCTGCGTCTGACATGAGCAGGTCCACCCATAATAACGGTATCACTTTTTGACCATCCTCTTTGCTGCACTTCTATGATCTCACCAACGTCATCCAAGCACCAGCTCGAAGACGCGTAATTATTTGAAAGCACGACTCTATAGCTATTCTTGATTTTCATATCTCATGTACAGCTGCGCAAGCTCAAAGGAGATAGGTCATCGCCTGCCACAAGCATATCACCGCATGAAATGTAGTAACCATTTTCTCAAACTGAATTCCTTGTACAGAGTGGCTGATTAAGTTTGCGGACATCCTTCCCATAGAAGCTAGGAGACGCCCTTCTTCCAATTGCGAGAAGAAGACCACTTGATATTGGAATGTGGAGTTGTCTGCTTTCTGTTTCTTCTGCACATAATCGTATATATACTTACTCTGTTCATCCAAACGATAAGAGTCTGAAAAGAATATCACCTCCAGTTTCGAAATGTTTGGGGATATATGTTTTAAATTTCTGCAACCGTTCATCGATATGTAACTGAGACCCGAGATATCTTCTATCCGCTCAGGAACTTCTTCAATCTTGGTTTCATCTAGAAAGAGATATGAAATATTCTTTGACATCTGAGGAAAACTTCTTAACTGTGAGCATCCACTTAAAATTGAGGGAATGGAGAGACTCCAAGTCAATGTTGGGTTGGAAGAACCCGCAGTTTTCTGCACCTTTTCATGTCTAGCTTCTTCAGTTTCTTGAGATTACGAATAGAGGGAAGGAATCATCACCAGTCTACAGCAATCTTCAAGATAGAGTTCCTCAAGATTGGTAGCCTTTGAAAGATCTGGAATACTTTCAGCTTTTTAGATCTCCGCAGATCCATCGTCTTGAGGCTTTTAAGCACCTGAACATAACACAAGGAAGAAGGCAACATGAAGTTAAAATATGTCATAATTTCATAAAGTTCAAAGTTAAACACGCTCCTCAGTTCTTTTTTTAAGAGCCTTCATCCATTAATCGTGTTCAAAAGAAAATTTGATTACTGTCTTCATTTTCCAAAGTTTTTAAAAGTATATTTATGCATTGTTCTTTTAAGCCTAGTGTGGAACCAATAATGAGAAGAGGAACAAAAACAAGGCGTCGTTTCAATCAATGACTATGTTTAAAAACTTACCTCAACTCCTTCCCAGAGTTTCTGAAGTTGACTATCCGGCATTCTGAGTTCAACGAGATTTTCTGCACGGAAGTTACAAGGCATACGTCTCATTGAGCAACCCCACCATTCCAGTAATCTAAGTTGACGCCACATATGGTTTTTGCATCTCGTTGAGGATCCCCCACCACTTTAGTAATTTAAGTTGGCGCCGCATACGGTTTTTGCCTCCCGTAATTGCAAAATGGTTTCTTTATCCTCCTCTGAGCCCCCGTAGATTCTTAGAAACCGAAGGTTTTTCATCCCACTGAATGCTTCCTCGCTAATAGATAATGCATCCTTGATTTCACGTAAGTTCAAAAATATGCCTAAAACACTTTTAGTTCCCTGAAAAATATTAGAACCCAAATCCATTAGTAACCTAAGATCATGCTTTAAAAGGTATCAAGTGAGGCCAAACACGAATAACTAGAAGCTTACAGTTCCATCAACAAGTACATCATAGATCTCCTTAGTATCCAACAAGAATTCACGTTCTCCAGGCTCCTGAATACATGACTGACGAACGAATTCTCTACCCATTTTTTGCAGGAAATCGGTGCATCCTAATGATCCTATCCTCTGATATGCTGATATGAGGCACCGTTCAGCTAGAGTAACAAGTCCAACATCAACATCCAACTTACTATCTTCAAGCATTCGTTTCACGTAGTTACATGTTCTATAATTTAAATAAGCATGCGATGTGACGAAATATAGCTTATCTCTTCTTTTAGCCTATCATAGCTGGTCTTTTAATGTTTATCAATCTGGTCCAGCCATACGATTCCTGAGCTTAGGCATTCTCTCTCTTCCCACTCCTCCTTCTTCAACCCTGCGAGGGAGAACCCAAAACGTTGAGACCCAGTGGAAGGTTCCCGGTGAGCTCTACAGCATTCAATAGCAAGCTCCATAAAACCATCAGGTGGAGAGTCTTGTCCGAACGCACATCGGCAGAGCATCTGCGGAAGCTAGCTCTTTAGACGGTAATCCACCTCATAGATACGATCAGATTCAATTCTGCAGGCCCTAAGAAACTCCCTATCCTTTGAAATTCATTATAATTCTACTTCCAGGACCAAAACCATCTAGTTTTTCCCAACACGGCATCTAAGAGGACTTGGTCATCCAAATCATCAAACACAACAAGAACTTTCTTATGCCCTAGCCTTCTTGCACCCGCACCTAACCAACGTACCTTTATGTCCTTGTGGTCCAAAATTTCAGAGAGAAACTGTGCCTGCAAGTCCAACTTGGTGTTGTAGTCATCAGAGTTGGCCCTATTATAAATCTCCTTAGTCTTATCAATAAAAATGCTTCCTTGGAACTGACAGCGAGAGTGACTAAAGAGAGCTCGTCCTATGGGTAGTCTTACCAACTCCAGATGAGACCCCAAAATCGCCTACCATTATCACCTTCTCTGACTCCAAACTCCAACAATGAATTCATGTTTTTCATGTGAGCTTCGATTCCAAAACAAAGTTCGTCAAAATCATTGGATGCTGTTGAACAAAGTTTGTTCGAAACATCATTGACGATTTCTCAATCATCTTTGCTTCGTCAGACCTAACACAAACAGAGAGTAGATTACTAAGTAAAGTAAGAACTCAGGAAATAAAAAATAAGAACGAACCAGTTCTGAGAAATCCTCTCCAGCTATGGTTGCAGCTGAGTCAACGCTCGGCGCCACCGAAGCTTCTCTTCCTCCTTTCTGCCTAGGCAAGTCTTCTCAAAGATCACTCCAAAGTCTTCAGTTTGTTTCTTGACATGAGAAGGATCCACATCATAGAAAAATTTGGTAATCACAATTTGGCCCAGTTCTTCCTGCACTTCATGATCTCCACCAAACTCATCCAAGCACCAGCTCGAACTTGCGTAGTTATTAGAAAACGCAAACAACCGAGATCCTGCGATCCTCTAATGGCGGTTGACCAGCTCCAGGGCCAATGGAACTGCCTTTTGCAATTTCATCGTCTTGAAGGAGTGATTAATTTGCGGTTGAGCTCCTTGAGAAAGTGGGAACGGAATCTGATTGCGGACGTCTTCCCCTCTGAAGCTGAGGAAAACATCGTGGTGGACAGTTGATCTCTGGAGAAGAAGAAGTAGCCCATGTGAAGCTCAGAGAGAGAAGTAGGAAAGGCTTAAGAAGAAGACTTGGTCAAATAAAGGGAGTGGTAATAATATTTAAAGACACATTGTTTACTAAAGAGAGTTGACAAAACCAATCACTAGAGGGACCACAAAACCCCAAACCTACTTACTTTCTCAGATTCCAAAACATAATACAATAAGAAGAAAGATGTCGGCAACAGTAATCACTAAGAAGAACAGAACATCATGAATGTATTAAAAATCCATATAACTCACCAAAGACTTTGATGTAAATGAATTCAAAGATGTTTAAAAAAACAGTGCACAATATGAAAAGAACTTTGAGCACATTGATAGATGCGATGTTTAGAGAACCAATTTGAATGCATTTACTAAAAGCCTTTACATGGAGATCGATTCGTCGAGGATAAGCTTCAGAGATGAAACTTGAGCTTGCGATGGAGATCGAGTGAGGAGCTTTCCATACCATCCTCTTTGAAAGAGCTGCGAGCGAGTGAGTGATGAGATGATCGAATCTGAGAGTTCAATGAACAAACACAAATCCTAATGATGCCGTTGTTAATTGGTTTCGGAAAAAAAAAAACTTAAAAAGTCACTAGGCCCAATCTTTTACAAAGCCCAAATATGAAATCTGTATCAACGTATAAATATGTCAAGTCTTCTTTTTTTGTCAACAATTCACAAATATGTAAGTCTATGAAGTTACTTGCTGTCACATAAAAATATGTATCACATAAAAGTTAAAACCAATAACACATTAATTTATTAATAACCCAGACTAAAAATCTATGTTTATGTGTTATGGGTTTTATGATTCAGAAATTATAATTTAAGTCATGCATTATTAAATCATATGTATTTATTAATAACTTTGATTTTATGGATTTCGTTGAATTTGAAAAGATTTCCTCGAGAAAAATACAAAACATCAAAGCAGAATGAAAACTTATATATTTGAAATGCTAACTAATATGTTCAATTTTGAAATCATCATAAATTATGATTTCCAAAAAAAATTCCATTGACCAAAATAATGCAAAATCTGTAAATTTTATTTGGATTTATAAATTTTGTATAGATTCTTTAAATCATTTAAGTATATACATGGATAAGTTTATACAGTTTTTAGTTATCTTCGATTTCTTCTTTCAAAATTAGAAACTAAGTTAATCACTATTTAAAGTTGGGAAAACTAAGTTTATTCTTCAAGTATTTGAAATCGACAATTTTAATATACAAGTATTGATCGCACAGAATATTCTCCAACTAATAATTGACTACACGAAATTAAGAAGTAAATAGTCAACCGTTAACTGATTAACAGAAAAATAACAGTTTCCGCCAATTTTTAACAATTGACTATTCTAATCATAATTTTGCGCAATCAATTATTAGTTGAAGAATAAATATGTGCATATAAACTTGAATATTTAATTTGCCGACTGAAAAATACTTGAATTTTTTTTTAAAAAAAAATCTTTTTAAATAAAATTATAATTTAAAAGATTCTCAAGTTAGATATAACTAATATAGAAGACCTTTAGTTTAAAAAGAAATTTTGGATTTTTTACAATGACATGTACATTAATAAAAATAATTATAGTTTACATTATATTGTTGATGTACTTCATGTTTATAAAATCACATATGGATGATTTTGTATTACTTAGAGAATCAAATGTTGTAAGGGGGTTATTCAATCTAAAATTTAAGGTGATTTAATTTTAGCGAGATTTTAGATTATTTAAATGAATTTCAGAGTTTGATTTTTGTTAAACCACTCTAGAATATCACCTAAAACCAAGAGATTTGGGTTTGATTTTTTTAACTAAGAAACTCCACCCAAATACTCTAAAAATAACTTTAAAACTTTAAGACTTTAAAACTCCACAACTTAAATATTTTCAATAAAAATAGACTTCAGAGTATTTCTTGAAATGTCAAGTTTGAATAACAATGGATTTTAAATGATTTTTTAAAATTCATGGTTGAATAACACTGGATTTGTAATTTTAATACAAATCATCTAAAACTCTTAGTTGAATACACTCCCATTAAGTGTCTTGTATATTTGTTCAAATTAAGAATCTTTTTAGTTAGAAATTATTTTAAAAATAATCTTAAGTAATTTTATAAACATGAAGTACATCAGTAATAAAATGTAACTATAATTATTTGTATTTTTGTATTTGTCATTGTAAAAACTCAAAGATCTCTTTTAAAAGTAAAAATCTCCTATGTTGGTTATATTTAATTTGAGAATATTTTAAATTATAATTTTATTTAAAAAGAAATTATTGTTTTTAATTTTTAAGTATTTTTAATCGGAAGATTAAATATTTAAGTATTATATGCGCATATTTATTCATTAATTAATTATTGACTGTGCAAAATTATAATTAAAATAATCAACTGTTAAAAATTTGACGGAAACTGTTATTTTTCCGTTAATCAGTTAACGATTGACTATTTCGGTCCTAATTTTGCGTAGTCATTTATTAGTTGAGAAATAATTTTTCGCGAGCAATATTTTGAATATTAAAATTGTCGATTTCAAATACTTGAGAAATAAAAAACTCATTTTCCCATTTAAAGTTAGTCTAATGTTTATTTTACAACACTCCGCTTAAGACTATTTAGTAAAGAAAGTAGAAGAGAGCTTTAAATCAATAATTATCTAGATGTTTGACAACTTGATTCATTGCTTTATTTGCTTGAAATTAATTAATGAACCGATAATGGATGGAACATGCTTAAAGAGAAAAGTGATGTTGACCCATGTTCAATTTCTAGTGTTTTGTTTGATTCACACACCACCTTTCCTCAGAGGTCAGATTTTATTAGCTGATTTTTCCTCTCCACCAACTCTACAGTCTCAACCTGCCTTAATTTACAATCTAGTCAAAGTTACATGAACCAAGGAGTGTGAATAAATATCAATTTGCAATCTAGTCAATGTTACATGAACTATAGAGAGTGAAGAAATATTAATTTACAGTCTAGTCAAAGAAGATGTAAAATTATAATGAGATCAACACAAAATCAAGAAATGATACTGCTTAATAGTCCATTGGTTTCAGCAAGGTTATTTTGACCAGAAAACATACCCTAAAAGATGATAAATACTTAAAACTTTGTCTAAATTCATTTGCATATAAGGTTTGTTTGTTTTGATTTGTTTTGTTTCACTTGTTTCATTTCTTTAAACCAATTCAAATATGCATTCTCTTATGTATTGCATCTAAATTCATATGAAATACAGAAAAGTATGGCAACATCAATTTCCATGAAATAAAAGGGAAGAAGTGTATATATATATATATATTTATTTTTTTATTTTATTTTTATAGGATCAGCAGAAAAGCAAGAGATGATACTATTTAATGATTCATAGGTTTCAGAAATATTATTTTTGACCTTAAATGACATTAAAATAATCAATACTTGAACTTCTTCTAAACACTAATCATTTTATTTACTTGATATAAAGGTTTGCTTGTTTTGTTTCTTTTGTTTCATTTCCTAAAACCAATTAAAATATTGATCAGAATTCATATGAAATACATAAATTATTAAAACATAAATTTCTTTGAACAAAATTGAAGAGTATATATTTATGTTTTTGGTTTTGCTTTGGACTAACAACGATACCCCATCCCCAAAATTAATCAAAAATATATACATTTTATTTTTTAACCTAAAGTCTCTTTTCACTATCAATCAGAACATCACTGTACAACAACAATACATTCTCGAGCTTCAGCACCAAAAATCCCAGAAAATGGAATTTAATTACCCCCAAATTAAAAAACATGAATTTGATTTTGTCTGTTCAAAAGGACTTAATCACAACAAATAGGACATCTGATCAACCCATTCTCATTACAATCTGGACATCTTTGGAACCCATACTCTGTTTCTTCTGTTCCTTCTTGGTTTTCACCTTCATCTTCAGTATCATAGTAGATTTTGCAGCTTCCTGAACATGTATCACACGGCACAAACCGAACATCTCCACAAGCCTCACATTCAATCCCACAACCCGTTAAGCCATCTTGGACTCTCTCACAGCCTTCTACAACCTTCTCAAGTGTCCCATTTTCATTCAACTTCTTTATCTCTTCCACTCCGCCAAGATACGTGTTCCCCAAGAAAACTCTAGGTAGGGTTATTCCAACGCCATTGTTGAACTCATCCCTCAACAGCTCCTTCAGCTCATCTTTGAAACCCGAATGCATCGAGACATCACGCTCATCGAGACGAACCCCTAGGCTCTTTAGGGCATCATTAACCCTATAACCCCAAAATGGGGTTCTTATTTTTTTTATTTTTTATTTTTTTCTGATTAAAAATAAATAAAATAAAAAAATTAAAAACGAACCAATCGTGGGACGCCACGTGTCAGTGGAGCCCGCAAACAGTGTAAGAAACTCTCTAAAACCGGTTCTTATTTAGTAGTTTTAAGAAGCGGTTCTTACACTGTTCATGGGCCCCACATGTCAGTGGGGCCCGCGAACAGTGCAAGAACCCCTCTTAAGAGCTTGGGTTAATGATGCTCTTAGTATCACCCTGACATTACAACTGTCTTCGTATGTCTTCCTTATGCCTCTAAGACTCGTGAAGTAAACTATCACCTTGTCTTGCTTTCTTCCACAATCTGCCTCTTCTTCATCTGAAGACCCGGATAGTGGATCCACATTAGGGATCCGGATATGAAAAGGATGATCATCTGGGAGTTCTTGAAGCGATTTCCTGAAAGTGGAAACGATCTCAGGAGGATCCAAATCATGAAACCTTGACTTAGGTCGATCATCTTCATCACAAGGTTGGACACGAACAACATCAAACGAGAAGCTTCTAAGATGATCAGGTGGTCGTAAAGGACTCGAATCTTCAAGACCTTCCATCAACTCCCACGTATTGATCGTCTCTGGCTCACCCGGAGGAGTCACAATGGGAGTTTTAGGCACAATCTTAGGGATTCTCTCGTTCATCATACTCGACCAAACCTTGGCTTCTGTAAGCTTAGACTGCAACGTCTCCGTTTCTTTAACCTCGAGACCGTTCTGATGAAACCCATCACCGGAGATTAGCTTCTCCTCGGAGACGACAGGCTTTTCTTTGATGCCTTCCAAGTGTTTGTCGATATGCCTGAAAGGAGAATTACAGAGGGTGAGAGATCCGACGGTGGAGGAAGTGAGAGACACCGTGTGATGGCTATCTCCGGTGTGCTGCGCGGGATGATGAACGGGCATTGAGTAGCTTCGAGGCACAACCACCGGAGATAATCCTCCCCGACAATTACTGCAACGCTTTTTATGCTTGGAGCTTGCACAGCCCATTTGTAATGATCAAAACAGAGCAAAAGAGAGAGAACAAAACAGAGGAAACAGATGAAGGTTTGAATTTTTGGGGCCGAGATTGACGTAAGGATTAGATTTTGAGACAAAGGGTTTTGCTAAATTCGATGAGATGTCACAAACTTTGGCGAGATTTGTGAAAAGAAACGACAGTTAAGAAAATGCGATCTACAAAAAGACGAAAGAAAGAGAAAGCAGAGCTTTTTTATTTTTCCTTTTTCCTAAGAAACCGACAAATTGTTTTTATTTTATTTGGACAAGTATGTGAAACAGAGACGATTCATGGATCAGAAAAGAATCTCCATGATCATCAGCTTCCACCTTTCTCTCTTCGTTGGACGATGTGGTTGTATGGTCCCACTCCCTTTCTTAATCTCTCTACAAGTTTATAGAGACAATCGTATGGTATGAAAGTAAAAATTGTGCATTTAAGAGTTTTTTATTGTTTGTTTTGGAAGATTCATTTTTTTTTTGAATTGACTCTTGCTTTGGTGATGAATTGATAATCGTCTTTTTCTGAGGATAAAAACTTCTCTATTTTTATTAACTTTTTCTGTTTTTAGTCAAACTTTTATATACTTTTAAATTAGGATCTATTATAATTGAACAGAAAAGAATCTAGGAAAGGTATTTGTTTTATTTTCACATCCAAGGAATTGTATTTATTGGCAAATGGAAATGACTAGAAATTCTATTCAACCTTCTTTGAATTCTTTCTTCCTCCGGTGAACTCGTCAAACCGGTCACATATATGTTTTAGAACTTTAATATTTTTTTCAAAAGCCATTTCAATTTTTTTCTGTTTGAATTATAGTTTTGATTACTCTGTAAAATGTTAGTGAATTAAAATAGATATACGTTTAGATATAATTTGAAGTGCAATAATTGATTATATCTTCTCATTCAGTGCAATGTTTGATAAAATCTCTCAAATAATTTTTTTTTTTAACTTTCGTCACAAATAACAATAATTTTTGTTTTTATTTTTTAAAATTTTAAATCTCACCTCTAAAACTCCAATTCATAACTCTAAACAGTGTATATTTACACCTTTTAATAAAAAAAATTGTTCATTTTTCTCCTTAAAAACTACTTTAGTGACAAAATGTTTTTACTACTACCTTATAGTATTTCTCTTTCTTTTGTACACACAGATTTAAAAATCAGTTTGTTTGTATATTTTCTAAAGAAAACATTATTAATTATACAATAGAAACTCTATAAATAAATATTCGATAAATTAATAAATACAATAAATTATTAAATTCATCGGTCCGAGTTGGAACCATTCAAAATATAAAAAAGATCGATAAAATAATAAGATAATACTTTTAGAAACTTCTATGTAAATATATAGCTCCATTAAACAAATAAATTAATAACTTATACGTATACATTTTATATAAGAACAAATAAAATTTTTATTATTGTTTTATATTTTATAATGGAGTTCGTCTCTATATATATTTTATTGACATTTCAATATAATATGATAATATTTATTAAAATTATATCTAAAACCCAAATTTAATTCTATGAAACATATTTCATATACACTAAATAATATAATAAAAACAATACGGAAGTCAATTCTAAAATTTAGTTAATGTATATACAGTAAAATTGACTATTTTAATTAATTTATAAAAAAAATCTAGAATATTAAAGTCTAAAAATGATTTTTTTTAAAAAAAAAAACAATTACTAGAGGGAAAATCTTTCAAACAGAACTTTTAAAAAAAAATTCACAAAAATAGATCTCAAAGAAAAATGACCAAAATAAACTTTTTTATTTTGATTTTTTTTAAAAAAAATTTTGAACCTCATCTCCAAAACTTCACCCCATAACTCTAAACTCTAAGACTAGATTAGTTAACTCAATGGGTACAAATATATATTTACACATTTTAATAAAATCTATTTTGGTCATTTTCTTCCTTGAAGTCTATTTTGGTGACAAATGTTTTTTAGGTCTATCTTACTTAGGGTATTCCTCATTACTAAATCTATAAATTAATAAAAGTCTATAAACTTCTATAAATAATTTTACATATTTATAAATTAGGAGGGTTAGTTTAGTTTTTTTCATCACAAAATTTGGGTATATAAAATGGTCATATTTTAGAGGTAAATTTGAAAAGTGTTGGTAAAATTAAAATTTCCCATGTTATATTGAAACTTTATATGCAGAAATGTATTTAGATGTTACCACTAAATGTTTATTGTAATAGATTTTTATATTTAGATATAGCATCTAAATGCTCGTTTGTTCTTTGATTATTTTAAAATAGCATTTATATGCAACAAATTACAAAATAGACATTACTAATATACACACAAATTGTTACTCACATATAACCGAATTTTAGTTATAAAATGTGGTTCTGAATGACAAAAGTATGTGACTTTGTATACTAATAAAGATATAGTTTTATGGTTTTGATGAGATTATATAAATTTACAGTTTTGGATGAGAAAGCCTGATTTTATAACTTGGCTAAAAATAAAATTTTACAGGTTAATGGAAAACAAGATTTTCGATTTACCAGATAATAAAACTAGTTGTCTTGACATGAACACATAATTTAATGATATTAGAACAAACATGATTTTACAAGTTTGGCGAAAAAAAAATATTTTTTAATTTAGTTGTTTAAACATAAACACAGTTTTATAGTATTTATGAAAATATTAATTTTATAGTTTTTCCGGAAGACTGGGTGTTTGCTTTTTTTTTTTGTTCTTGTGGAAAATATGTATTATGATTTTATCTGGCATTCTTTACTTCTTAGTAGGGAAACATTAGTTTAAATTTTTAGGGAAAATGCAATTTTATGGTTTTAGTGAGAATATAATTTATGGTTTATTTTCAGTTTTGAAGAAAAATGTGAATTTTTATTTTAGAAATAAAATGTGGATTTGGGGTTCTGGCCAAAATTTTAACCTTACGATTTTAACAGGAAAACATGATTTTATGGTTTTAGCGGTAAGCATGATTTTATGATCTTGATGGAAAAACATAAGTTTATTGTTCTAATTAAAAATAATTGCAGTTTTAAAAGAAAAAAATTTGTTATTTTATCAAAAACCTTAATATATTTAAATAATAATAATTGATATAGTATTAGTTACTGTATATGTATATTAAGAATATCTAAGATTTTTAAATTTTAAGCTACATATTTTGCATCAAAAGTTTATTACTTTTGCATCACTCATATCTAAATTTCACTACATATATTTTGACTCTTTATGCATCATCTGAATACTGATTTAAAAGTCTCTGTATATCTATATATATATATATATATACAGAAACGGACAGTAAAAATAATTTACATCAACATAGCCAATCTACAAAATACTAAATTATACATATATATATATTCCTTTTAAAATTAAATATATACAATTACTTTCATAATCACATTTAAAAACCTTCTACTTAATAAATAATAGTAAAGAGAATATGGAGAAAAGATAATAGATTGATAAAAATATTTCCATTAATCTACAATTATGACTATAATAGATTATAAATATGTTTGATTTTTTGGAAAGTCAAACAAACATGATTACTAAAAAAGAAAAAATAAAGTAAATATATATTTGAATTTTCACCCGAGTTACTTTCATCCAAGTTACTATTCATTTTAACACTCCACTTCAAACTTGATTATATGAACTTCGAAGATCAAGTTTAAAACCATAAAGATCTAGCTCATTAAAAAATTGAGAGTGAAAAATCACTTAGGACAAAACCACACTTAGTAAAAAAGAGTATAAACTTCATGGCCTAGGGATTTGTAGCTGAGACAAGTTTATGATTTTAAGCTTCGAATAAATGAACTCAAAAACTTTGGGGCTGCTTTGGTAAATATTTCAGCTAATTGATATGAGCTCCTTGTGTAGCATGGTAGAATCACTCCTTGTTCCACCATTTGTCTCACTTTATTACAGTCTACTTTAATGTCCTTTATTCTCTAATGAAACACTGAGTTGGATGCAATGTGAATGGTTGCTTGGTATCACAGTGCAAGGTTATTGGATCATGTGATTCCATTCCCGAGTCCTTGAGAAAAGCTTTGAGCCAAATAAGCTCAAATAAGCTCATAAGTGAGCTTCCTCATGGCTTTATACTCAGCTTCAACGCTTGAACACGAGACCACCTGTTGGGGTCAAAATCCGTTACGACGGAATCAACGCCTAAAACTTACCAAAAATGTCTTTTTTAGAAAAGTGAAAATAATATTTTACAGAAAACAAGAGCTAGAAAACCAAAATCAAGTTTTGTATGAATTTTGAAAAGGATTCATACGGTAAGTCCTCGAGAAAGGTTGCCATAAGCCTCAGACAAACGGATCCCGAGCATCGAAACAACAAATAGACTATAAGGCTAGATAGTCCAACTCGCCGAACGGGCGAGTTGGACCAAGCAAGCCAGCCAACTTGCCCGTTTGGCGAATTGGACAAAGCAAGCTGGTCAACTCGCCCGTTCGGCGAGTTGGACCGAACAAGTTGTCCAACACGCCCGTTCGGCGAGTTGGACCGAACAAGTCGTCCAACTCGCCCGTTCGGCGAGTTGGACCAAGAAAGTCAGTCAACTCGCACGTTCAGCGAGTTTGACCAAACAAGCCTTCCAACTCACTAGTTCGACAAGTTAGACCAGTCCAACTCGCCCGTTCGGCGAGTTGGATCAAGCAAGCAATTCAACTCGCCCGTTCGGCGAGTTAGATCAAAGAATCCATTTTCATCTTGTCTTCGTAGCCTTCTCCCTCAAGATCAGGTGGAACTTGCTCTGGTTTCATCTCGATCAGAGTTACCATTGGAACTTTACAATTTAAAAATCATAAGAACTTGTTTTCTCGTATGAGGTTCGAATTAATCGTATAAAAAGAAAACGATTAACTAAACACCTAAAGATGCCACTACTATACTTGAAATTCAAACTTTCTTTGGAATCAATGTCGTTTCGGGAGCGCTCTTTCGATAAATCGTAAAACGCTTAAGTCGAAAACGGACCGAAAGGGTCCAAAAGGTGGCTAAAAGCCCACTCACGGGTTTATACAAAATCGAGCCCAAGACCTACGACGGTATGTACTTTTTATTGCAGAAAAAGATAAATATCAAGTTCGAAAGTTAAATGTGAAGTTTCCAAAGATAAACACAAAGATCGAAGAAAAATGAAATATTCCTAGAATGCGATAAACTCGACCGAGGGCGGAAAGGGAAAGAGCAAACCGCCTCTAGGGAGAGTATATAAGGATGTCAAGGTTGAAGGTGCAGAAGAGACGCAATTTTTTACTCAGGGCAAACATACCACTTAGGGCATTTTAGGCATATTTCCGTTTTTCTTTATCGAGCTGCGACTCAATTAGGTTAATCAAGTCTTACAAGGTTAGAACTTGGAACTCACCTACAGCTCTTACCGCGTAGGCTTTACTTGTTGTAACGCTCAAATCATAGATTCAGAATAAGATCTTCTTTGCTCTCTTTTAGTTTTATTGATTCGTAATAATTTCGTTTGTTCTCATTGTTTGATTGCTTTGTGTGTGGTTTAGCAGATATCCGGGACCTCTGAGAAAGTTAGGTTTACTTAGCTTTCTTATTTTCATGAGAAATCGATGGTGTGAATTTCGGTTCCCACACCACCTTCTGCTTCTTTCTCTTCCAAACGACTAGGTTGCCTCTAATGAATAAGCAATAGCCTATTGCAGACTTCATGTCCACTTTAACTCCAGACCAATCAGGACCACAATGACAAACAATCTCTGAAATCCCATTGCATATCATATAAATGCCTTAATCCGAAGGTCTTTTAAGATACTTGAATATCTTGTCCACCATGTTCCAATAGTGCATCTTGGGAGTTTGCATATACTAGCTCACCTGGTTCACAACAAAAAAAATGTGAGGTCAAGCGATCGCTAGGTATTTGAACATACCACCATCCTTCAGTATTTCTTGACGTCCCCAACTGGCCTATATTCGATCTCTCCCCCCCCCCCATCTCTTATTACTTTGTAGCCTTCTTCAAGGGGTGTCTTAGCTGGTTTTTTTTCCAAGTTTTCTTGCTCCAGACAATAAATCAAGTATGTACTTCCTCTGAAATAAGAAGAGTCTCTCTTTAGAGTGACACATTTATATCCGTAAGAAGTACTTTAGTTCACCAAAGTCTTTTATATCAAAAATAGATTTAAGGAATACCTTAGTTGCTTGAATACCTACATTTTCATTCCCTGAGATGATGATATTATCTTGATACATAAGAATGAAGAATATACCTTCTTGTCTTTGTAGGGTGAAGAGAGTGTGGCCAGCCTTAGACTTCTTGAAGCTTACATCCTTGAGAGTTAAACTCAGCTTGTGATACCAAGCTCTTGGAGACTGCTTCAACCCATATATGGCTTTCCTGAGTCTAAAAACTTTTTTCTGGTGTGACAATATCCTCAAGACCAGGTGGGGAGTTATTTAGACTTCATCCTCTTACTCACCTTGTATAAATGCATTTTTGACATACATCTGCCAAATGTCTTATTCAAGGTTAGTAACTAATGAAAGAAAACTCTTATGGTGTGAAGTTTTGCGACTGGTGCAAATGTTTCAAGTAGTCATCTCCATATGTTTGAGTGAACCATCTTGCCACAAGCTTTGTCTTATACCATTCCTTCTCCCCATTTATCTTGTACTTAATGGTCATTATCTACTTAGAGCTCACATATTTCTTCCATTTAGGAAATTATGTCTCATAATAAGTGTGGTTATGTTCCATGGCTTTGATTTCTTCACCTACATAAACTCTTCACACTTTGTGCTCCATGGTCTCATCAGTCTTTTCACCTGTTCATGGTTCAATTTTCCAATAAAGATTTGATCTTCAGAATGAAAATGACCAAGAGAGCAAACAACTTGGATATGATGGGCTATTGCGTTGTTGTTGTATACTTTTGCGTTTTCCTGCTTGGAACATCACTGATCGAGTCACCTATATCAAATGCATGTTATTTCTTTCAGCTACTCCATTTTGTTGTGGTGTTTTGGACAACTCATTGGTGAATAATTACATGCATGTTGGGCTTAATGTTGTTTGAATGCATGACCAGTATACTCCCCTCCGCTATTTGGTCTAAATTTTTGATCTTGACATTGAAATGGTTAGTTGCACAGTTTTGAAGGTTGCAGCTTCAAGCACCCTATCTTTAGAAAGAATAAAATTTAGCCAAGTATATTTCATTTTTTCATTAGTGAATGTGACACAGTAATTTATGATTTTCTCTAGATGCAAAAGGCGAAGTCCAAACATCAGAATGAACCAAATTAAAACACTTCTCATATATAGTTGAAAACTTGGGAAACATCGATTTACAATGTTTGCCAAGTATTCAAGCTTCACATTCATTATTTTTTAAAAAAATAATAGGCAATAACAATCATGAAGCACGAGAATGATCATATACTAATCTAGCATGAAAAATCGTACTATTAGCCATAGCATAAACAAAACTAGAAGAGCAAGAAAGATAAGATGTTGACTTGGTGTCATTAAGCATATACAACCATCGTTGGATACTCATTTTTCAAGCAAGTTATTTATCTTAAAATCCTGAAAATGCACATCACTAGGACTAAAAATAACATTGTAATTCAAATCAATGGTTGCTTTTTTCACAGATGACAAATTAGATGTAAAGTTAAGAATATAAAATGCTTTAGATTCTTTATCGAACAACAAAAATTTCCTACAATTTTTATTGGTATTCTATCTCTATTTGCTATTAGTACATTGTTGATCAGATTTCAATCCCTAATGATCTGATGAGATGCTCTAGAATCTACATTCAATGACTTAAAGATATTTGATGCATGAAACGAATTAACAAATAGTTTAGCATAATTCTCCTTGATGACCTTAATAAGTGCATCAAGGTCAGAACTTATCACATCGCATTTTGAGTAGTTACTAAGGAAGCATGAGTTGATACCAACACCTTCCTTTCTCCTTCACTGACCGTGTAGAGAACCAATTGCTTCATTATAGAGGTTAGTTCGTTGTCCTTGAACTTGCATGGTTTGAGATGAGGATAAAGAATCCAACACTTTTCTTTGGTGTGACCCTTCTTTTTGCAGTGTTGACACATCAACACGTTTATATCTTTAATGTTTGGATACTCATTTGTTGGTACTCATAAGATCTGTCTTTCCACCAAAGAGTCCAACCGATCCTTGCTCTTTTTGAATCCGTGCACACACTTCTTCAAAAACTGGGAGCTTGACCTTAGGATGTGCTTAATCAAGTCACTGTGGTCGGATTGAAAGTCATCAGGAGCCAAAGACCTTGTTTTGTTCTCACCTCTCATTAAGGATAGTCGGATCAACTGAGCTTGACCTTAACATCTCAAGTCCAGTCCATAAGGATCTAAACTTTCCAAAGTATTGGGTGAACACCATGTCTTTTTGGCTGAGATCATTGATGGCCTTCTTAACTTCAAAATATATGGTTCAAGTTGGATGTATTCTCATATACCGTTGAAGAGTCTAGCAAAGCGTCTTGGTGGTTTCATAACAGACGTAAGGCTCCAAGATTGATGCTTCTATAGAGCTTAGGATGATAGACGACACTTGCTGGTCCTCTTGAAACCACTTGTTTTTATCCCACAAAAATAATCTCCTTGCTATGTTATTGCATCGTTTGTTTTGGAGCTTCATCTTTAGTTACATAACTCTAAAAACCACGATCACCAGAAGCTGTCTTGACCATCCTAGACCACAATAAATAGTTTACCCATTTAAGAGTGATTGAAACAACTACTTGCTTATAGTGAGATATGAGCTTATTTTTTTATACGTTGTAAGAATATGAGATTAATTTGATGAAGAGTGATGGAAAAATTTAAGATTAATCAAGAATATTATAGAGAATATGGGGAACTCAGAATAGAAAAACAAACTTATGTTCTTAATATTTACACTTGTGACAACAATGGACTATAAACACGTTTAATTTTTCCAGGAAACTAAACAAATTTGGCTTACTAGAAAATTTTCACAAGAATAAATATCTATTTTATTATATATTCAAAATACTATTTATCTGAGTTATTATTTACTTAACATGTTGATAGTAAACTATGTGGGTGCTTACATGGAGAGGTCTTTCAATTCATTGGGTTTAGAGAATTAATTCCAGTCATGAAAGGATGAACAGGATTTGAAAGCACAAAGATAAACTACTTTTCAATCGTAGATTATTTATCCGTAATGTTTTATAGAAATTGTCAAGTCAAGACCTTATTTGATAACCGAATCGTCTTGGGCTTAATGATAAATGGATATCAGTTAGAATTTTGATTTTGGTTTGATTCACCTTAGTTACCTAGCTGTGTCATTTAGATGGATTAGTTGCGTTCCATGAAATTAGTGTTTAGATGTAAAATTCTTTTGGGATATTCACGGTTATGAAAAATACCTGATTTGATAAAATGAAAGATATTTTGTGACAGTAGACAATCAAAATTAATGTTGGTTAGTTCATCTCCGTCAACTGATTTTTATTTATTGTTTCATTTATATGCTTTGATCTGAAACTAACACAACGGTTGCGCATTATTTACTGGCACAGCAGAGGTTAAACACATCAGTGTTTAACTGGAAATGAATTTTAGGAATTGTCTGCGTAGATTTTAAGCACGTACTACGGGAAACCCATAATGATACGCAGAATTAATAAACAAATTTGCTAGATCTGTCAATGGAAATTAAAACTACGAATGTTAAAAGTGCCACGTGGTGTGGATCCCGAATAAAGATGACAAAGGTCGTGAGTGGTTGAATTTTGCATTAATCATTTCCTATTGTGGTTTACAAGTCTTATCACTTTATTGTGTGGTAAGATTTCTTATCATAACGTCGAAATGATGCACCCAACCGCCATATGACCAAATGATATGTCCAGCCGCTATATATATTCAGCATTAGCCCACAATATATTTTAAGCCTGAAAAAACACTTCACTGTAGATCGTCAAAGCGGTGAGCACATGCATGATTATAGCCAATTCACTTTAAAAAACATGCAAAGCAACGACGAAGTTATCCACCGATGGATGCAATGTCGTCATGGACATTTCAGACAAATTCCTACGACTTTCAAACAAAATATTTTGTTGGAATTCAGTCACGAATTCGTGAGATATTAATGATTTATTTATTTTTATTAAATTAATTGTTTTAAAAATATATTAAAGAAAATAAGTACAACATTAATGAAAAACATAAAAAGAATTAAAAATTAGTACAGAAAAAAAAATTTGAAGAAAAAAAAACTAAATTGGAAAATTTTAAAAACTCTTAGTCGTTTCCAAACCTTTGTTTCAACTTTGCCATCAACGTTTGAGTTAGAGTATGTTTTTTCTACCATTTGATCCGGTCAGCATTATCGATTTCTAATGACTCAATCCGGTCATCTATGTTCTCAATTTGTGGGAGAAACTCATCATTTTGACAACCTAATCCGATGAAACAATATTTCTTTTTTAAAACAACCTAAGAAAAAAATAAAATAAACTATAATTACAATCATATTAGACATATAATATGAAGGAAATAATTGGAAACATAGTTTAAGAACAAGGTTGTTAAGTTTTTCCCTTATTAAACTGTTGGATGAAGTAAAAGATCCATTTTGAAACAAAGAAACATAGGTCAAAATGAGGTAGTATGCTTGGGACTGTACTAGTTAGATGACTTCTTTCATAACTTGATCTTAAATTTCACACATATGCATATTGGTGTAGTAAGACTTCAATAACGTCAAATCATTGATGGGGTTATCTTCTTTTTATACAATCTATTAGAGAATTAAATAAATTTAATAATATTTTTAAAAATTACTACCTCAAGTTCCCGAGTAGGTAAGCTGGTCAACCATAGATTGAGGACATAAATTCCTTTTCCGCCTTACTCACTACACCGGCTACTGGAGTTGGTTTCCAATTGAGAATCTCAAGCCACTTCACTCCTCATTGATTTGACTTCGTAGTGGCTACTTGTGTAATGGTGGAAAGCGTCTTTCACTGTCTCTTTTAATCATGAATTTGAAGTAAACTCTTAATAAACATATAATAATAAAAAAGTATGTTAAAAACATAAAAGTATAAAAGATTAAGAAACTTCTACCGCAAATTGATGAAACCAGCGCTTGAAATCTCAATCATGGATGTCATTGTAAGTTGGATAACCATGATCCGAAATTCGATACTCCATCTTCAAAATGCTTTTGCTGTATCATTGTTTAACAAACCAAACCTACAAAAACAAAACTGAACACAATGGATAATAAATGTTGAATATAAAAAAAAATGAAAATACTTTGAAAATGAAAACTAACCGAGTCGTGTTTGGAATATGCCAATAATGAAGATGAAGACGTATGACAGATTCTCAGTGAGATTATTGAACCAACTCTTCCTCGTTCATCATAGTCGGCGATCCCCATGTGTAACCTTGAGAAGGTTTAAGCGGTGAAGAAATCGGGTTGCAAGACCCCGAAGAAGTAATGCTATCACCACGAGATCGAAAATGGCATCGTGGTAATGAATTTCCGAACCTTAAAATTTAGTTAACTATTTTAAAAATAAATTTAAAATTTTCAAAATTTTTAGTTGCAAATAAAATAAATAAAATGTAGTTTAATAACATTTTTAAAATAATAAATATTTTTTAAAATTTAAAATGTTTTAAATGTTAATTTACAATTTTTTAAAAAATATGTAAATATATTACTAATATAGAAAACGTATGTTTTGAAAATCTCCAATTTTTTAAATAGGAAAATGTTTTTTTATATATTTAGTTACTATAAAAATTATTTTATATATTTGATAAATATGTATTTGTTTTTATATTTAATATATCTGCAAGCATTTTGATTGGTCACCTGAACCCTATTCTATTAGAATTCCATGAGGAAAGCTATCCAGTGAAATTGCTTTGCTTTAGTTGTTCCGGTATCTATGTACTTATAGCGCATATATCTACCATGTAAATCTTATACAAAAATTAAAAAAATGTTACATTTATAGAAAAAAAACTAAATTAGTAGCATTTTTGTAAAAAAAAACTTTAGTATGTACCTCTTATATTCAATAACATCTTCCCAGTTAGTGAGTAAATATATTTTAAAATGGGTATGCTTAACCTTAGTAAGTGTTCGGTTCTTTGATTTTCCACTATACCGTGTAATTAATGTCAACGTATTTGACACATAAACATAATAAGTTGCCTTTTCACCTTTGTCACCATAGCGTACATGTCTTTGACTATTTTTCAAACTTCAGATGAGAAATAATATTCAGAAAAGTTTGAGGTTTTTTCATTGAAATTTGTGCCACTATAGATCTCTCCACCATGATTAAATTTTTGATCTTCTTCTTGAGATGGAATATATGCCGCTCGTAAGGTTACATCCATCTATGTTGCACATAACCACCACGTGCCACTTCTCTCGCAAGATGGATAGAATGATGTTCCATAACATCAAAGAATAATGGATGAATTATCTTCTCAAGGTTACAAAAGATCACATGTATGTTATACTCCAAATTGTGAATACCATCTGTGAGTAATCTCATGCGTAAATCTCGAAAGAAATTGATAAGTACTTATATATAAGTAAATCATAATTAATTAATTCAAAATGTTAATACAGAAGATACCAGCAATTGTTTCATAAACATTTAGTGGCAATAGGACATAAAAGAAAATTGGAATGAGACGATAAATCATCACTTGACAATCGTCGTTTTTCATGCCAATAAATTTACCTTCACTTTTGTTGACACAATTACGCAAGGTAAATGCATACCCATATAAAAATTTGACATTGTGTATAATTCCACCAAATTACTCTACCCAAAAGAACCATAACCGAAAAGAACCGACCAGAATATATCCTAACCTAAAAAGAATCAATCCAAATAAACCTGACCCAATAAGAACCGGTTCATACCCGACTTAAAAATGAATATTCAAAGCAATAATTCCATGTGCTCTATTTTCTATATTTTAGTTTGTGATTTAGTGGAAATGTATTAATTTTGTTACCAATCTTCATTATTACTTTTATAACATTTTACAAGTAATATGAAACTTTAAATTTCAAATTTAGAGTGTAAAAATGTTTAATTTCAACTATTAATAATTTAATATTGGTTATTTTACAAAAGTTTAGATAAATATAATGGATTTTGGCTAAATATTCATTGATTTTGGGTGATTTGTGTCTTTTCAGATCCTAAATATCTAAATCCGACTCGACCCGGACCCTTTATGGACCCAAAAATTACATGTATTTTTATTATTGACCTGATTAAACATGAACCCGAGAGGAATCGGCCAACACCCGAACCGAAAATTTTCAAGTACCTATTGGGTCCAAATGTCTAGGATCCAAACCTGAAAGAAACCGATCTGAACTTGACCCGAAGACCAAAACGCCCAGGCGTAGTAGTGTTGACACATGCAATAGCTAAAATGTTGTAATGCTTCCCAAATAATATATAAGGGATTTTAAATTATTGACCATAAAAGATTTTTTTGCAACTTTTAAATTTTTTATTAATTTATAGTCGTTTTCATAAATTTAAAATATAATATATATGAAAAATATAAATTTTTATTATGTGGTTAATGTGATTGTTTAATTTTTTTAATGATATAGAAGTAAACAAAAAATGATGGAGAATACATAAATTATAATCAAATCTTTAATATTAAAATCACTAGTTGTCATATATATTTTGGAAATCTCTCAAATAGATATTTTTAAGTTTTTGTCACAAAAATAGACCTCAAGAAAAAATGATCAAAATATACTTTTCTATTTTAAAATTTTTAGTAATTTTTTATTTTTTCTTTAATTTTAAACCTCATCTCCAAAAATCCACCCCATAAGTTTTATCACTAAGTCTAGATTCGTTAACCTAAGGGGTATAAATGTATATTTACAGTCTTTAATAAAGTTTATTTTAGTCATTTTTCTCCTTGAAACATATTTTGGTGATAAATATCTTTTTAGCTCTATCTTAGGGTATTTCTCTATATATTTTAATCATATTAGACAATTTTAGAACTTTTATTTAAGAGAAGAAACAAAATTATTAATTGTACATTATTAATTAATTTTATGATTAATTTAATGAGAAGTATAATATATGTTTAGAATGTCTTCTAACACTTCAGGTTTGGACACTCTCAAAGATACTATCAGATCCAACTATTTTTCTAACTAGTTCTCTCTTCACAAATATGGATCATCTCTTTGGAGAGTTCTCCCGAAAATGGATGATCATTAGTTTGCATTCATACAATGATACATTTTGAAAGGTAAAAATAATAAAGTTTTCAGTATTCTAGACATTGATCTTAGGGAAACACTTAAATTAGCGGAAACAAAATCAACACTTTGGGCTGAGGCACAAGTGTTGAACATAGAAAGGGCAGCACACCATGTAGAGGTTACAAACCTACCGTCAATTCCAAGGTGATGGTGTTTTACAGATGGTTTTTGAAAAGAAAATGACTTTTTCAGGACAGGGTTAGTATAGTATTATAGAAGGTTTTGATGGTTTGGTGGAGGCAAGAAATGTCAGGGCTAGTCTTTCCCATCTTCATCCGGGGGTAGAAGAACTACTTTGGGCAATGGAGTGTATGAGGAACTTGCGTCAGTTTTATGTCACGTTTGCAATAAATTGTTCTCAATTGGTGAAGATGGTTTCAGAACCAGAAGAATAACCAGCTTTGCAAGTTATTTGGAAGATATCAAGACCTTGAAAGAAATCTTCCATAATTGAGACATCATTCATGTACCACGAACGCAGAATTCAAAGGCGGATAGTATACCACGCATTGTCAGGAAACAACCGTCTTTCGTATTTCACATGGATTCAGAGTTTCCAGTTTGGTTAACATAGTCAATATGAGTCTGTTTAAGTTGATGAAAAAATAATAATAATATGTGTTTAGATTGATTAACAAATTTTTATAAACTTTGAAATTTTTTATTGTGATGACATATGTTATAGCTAAAATGTTGTAATACTTTTCAAATAATATATAAAGGCTTTGGTGAAAGAACTGATAAAAAGCAGTAAATGACCATAATTTAAATAAGGGTTGAGATCTCTCTACACACCGAAAAAAAAACTTAATTAGTAACGGGTGTAATTTTAGATTGTGTGAAAGATTAAACCTAGTTTAACACTTAAGTGAACAAAATTACCTTAAAAAACTAAGTAGTGATAGTCTAGTGATAAGAAATAATTTGAAGCACGGTGCAAATCCATCTGTTGTGGATTTGATTTCTGGTGGGAACAAAGCTGCTGCTATTTAGTTGGTATGAATTTCTGTTTTAGCCATACATTTTACATGGTAGCCTATTAATAGATGATTTTGGCTATCTTCTCACATTAATTGAAAGGCATTTAAAATTCTGATCAAACAGTATAATATCCAAATCACTCTACTCTATAGTATTAAATGTGTAGTAACCAATAAAATTTATGGAAAAAATATCTTACAGTATATTAAAAATAAAGTTTTAGACAAATTACATAAACAATTCGCATGTTGAACGAGCTAAGTTTAAAGACTTCTGTCAAAAGTGCAACTAGATAATATAAACAAAGAGGAAAAATAGGAGATGTAGTAGATTATTTATGTAAGTACCATAGTTTATTGGTTAATGTTTAAAAGTTTATACATCTAGATTTAGACTTTGAATTCTAGACAGTTCAATTTCTTACAAATTATAAGATGCGATGCATATAAGAAGTTTCAAAGTACTGTATGCAGAGTCGTTTGTTGTTGTCATTTACTGCAGATAATATGTCTATTGAAAGTGTTGTACATGCAGAACCGTCTACCAGTTTAAATGTTTCAAAGAAAACTTTATTATCGAGCATTATCTGTAGAGTTGTTCATTAATATAACATATACCGTAAGTAGTGAAGATGATGTAATTGTTACGAAGTGCTACAAAATAAAAGTAGATTACTTAAAAAGTCGATTTTTTTTCTGCTGTCAAGAAAAAGCTATTCGGAATACTAGATGAATATAGCTAAGCACATAATTTAGAGAGTAAATGCAAGTAGGGGACGCACGTGGATCAAGACATAGATATTGGCCAGGTTAATTATTACTTCATGTGGACTAAATGGTTTTGCCATCAAACAAATGGCTCCTTGGACCCTCCTCTCAAGTTCTTAATTCAATTGCAATTTATGGATTACGACACCAAAAAATATATAATAGACAAAAATTGTTGAGTGGTGTTTTATGATATTTCTAATCTATTCCGAAAAAATTATAGGAGCAAGTTTAAGATAGTATATACCAATAACTCGATTGCATACAAATAAAACAAATATATAGTTGATTTACATGCATACTTTATTATATAAATTCTTATGAATATACAAGTTAGTAAGCACCAAGAACCAAGAACAAACTAAATGATGTCAAGAAAGCACAAATTAATTAATCAATATTCGTTGCCAAAAAAAAAAATCAATATTCAACACCAACAGTTGCATCACCGCCGAAATAAGTCATACAACTTGGCGAAGACGAATGGCATAGCTAAACAATACAGAGGGATAACAATACTACTGTCTTTCCAATCATGTCATGCATTTCTGTAGTCTTAGGAGAATGAACACCTCCACCGCATATCATCTCTGTTCTAAAACGCGGGTGCCCAGCCACCCCACTTATCGCTGTTCGGACTTTAGCCGCCACGATTTGCCCTAATCAAACAGCAAAATGGAAAACCAATTAATTGGTCCAATAAACTGATTAAACTGCCTACTGACCGATTAATCGGCCAATGTTAATTTTTTTTTTGGGTTAAGCCTAAAGTTAACATTATGAAGATAATTTTGAGCTTTGCAAGAAACCCAATATCTTACCAATTGTTATGCATTTAGAAGACTATATATAGAGTAAGATTTCATCACTTTTTCCTATGTAGCTGATGTGAGACAATTCAATGCACTAATGGGGCGTCGAAGTCAAAATAACCAGCAAATTATTAATGGTCCAGACCATTAGGAGACATAGACTTTTTTCTCTTACGCATATGTAATTATATGTACACATATACATATAATAAAACTACAAAAATTAGTCCCTGATTAATCTTCGATTTGTTGTCCCGGTGCTAGGCTCAACCTGAGCGTCCAACTACCGCCTAACGAGTTCTTAAACATGGCATACCTTTAACTACTGTTAATAGTCGCGACTCCTTGTTAGGACAATTATGACTTTTGAAGCAATTACATCACAATCCAAACAAATATCATCTCATCTTTTTGCACCTAACTCAAGCATTTTTTATTTTGCTAAATTGTAAATGTCATTATTAATAATGAAAGTTTGGTGTACAAATGAATTGAAACTACATTTTTATTTCCAACTATTTGAATCTAAGAGACTGCAAAGGTTAAAAAAAAAAACTCTAAGAAAAACCAAGAGATTAAGTCCAAGTTTTCCAACAATGATGAGCTTGAAGTTAAAAGATAATCTAGGAAAAGAGACAACAATTTAAACTCTTAATTCGAATCGATTCTTGCTCTGCCGGACAAACCACACAAAAGCAAGAGTATAGTTTGAAGGCAAGTTTAGCTGAACATTCACCAAAGTGGCTCCAAATAAGGATGGAAATAGGTCATCCCGAGGTCGTCCTGTCCTGTCCTACCCCGCGCGGGCAACATTTCATTTGGGCTTTTGCGGGAACGACACGCACCGGACATGGTCCGCAGAGAGAATGACCAATCCCGCCCCACCTTTATATATGGGGTAAGCGGGTTGGCCCGTGGGACAACCTGTTTACAGTTGAAAATGTGTTTGATGCCACATCCAGCTTTCTCACTGCATCACTCTTGTAAATGAATGGCTTCATTCACCATTCCACATCAATTGTTCTAGGAATCAGTTAAAAAGAATGATGCTCAGACTCTCTTAAAACTGATCTTGTAACTTTGCTTTTAAGTTGATGAGAAAGATGCAACATGAGCAGAAGATAGTAATTGATTAACTATTACAAAAACTTTCAAGTCACATACTATAAGTGAATCCAAGAGGAAGTAGATTACTGGAGACTTACAAATTGAAGTTTATCGACATTCTTGAAACATAAAATTTCATGGAAAGGAACATAATCGCAACTGGCTTCATATATTCTTTGTCTCATGAAAAACAACGTTTAGTTCAGAAGACACATACAAAACAACTTAGGTAACAAGTAGAGTTTACGTGTACAGAACATCTTAGGCGACAATGTAGAGTTCAAAAACAAGTTGTTTCCTTAGAAGTAAAAAGACTCGGTGACAAAGTGAAGTTCACCTTAGCATGAATTCTGTGACAGCGGAAGCCTTAAAAGTCTTGTCTTTAAGCTCATTTTCAAGCTTTGAATGGCTTCATGATGCATGCTTTCTGTCACATCAAAGTTAACAACAGAAACTAACTAGTAAAGGAATTTTTATATATCGAAAAATTACATATCGACTAAGTAAGACACTAATTTTCCATACATATTGATGAATCCTAAAATTCATTCAGAAATAGGGTTCTCGAATCGAGGAACTTGATTGATTAGAAAGCCAAAATTAGAAAGAATCGATACTAGATAACTATGGAATGGATGTTTATTGATGATATTGAAGATGAATACACGAGGTGCTTGATAACAATAGGAATCGTATGAAATCATGGTATAGTTTAGCTATTGAAATATGGATCCCTTGATATTGGCTCCTCCTCCCCCTATTATAGCTCCTCTCGTTGAATTGTAACAGTGGTGTCTTTATCGGCATGAATCCCTTGTTTTTATGGCGATATTTTAATGCATTTGACTTCCTCGTGTCTTGGTTTGAATATTCCGACCTCGAGGAGTCAGAGGTGGGATTAAAACCTTTACGGGTCCTTGTTTTCAAAATGGGCCTTTAAATCTAATTTTTATTTGGCTTTTCTTGGTTTGGATTATTTTCTCGGACCGAGTCTTGAGTGGGTGAAACCCGGCTCCAACAATAGCCTGCCTCCTGAGTCCGATGTGTTTCAATCCATTGTGCATGTTGGGTGTGAAATTCAGCAGTACAACATTTCGTGGGACCATTGGTCTTTTATGTACAGAGACCCGGTTTGAGATTCTAGATTGGTACATTTTTTACGGTCCTAATTTAAGGGATTTTGATTGGAAAAAATCAAGGGATTTGACTTTCCCTCTTTGGAGACCGAATCGTTTGTAGAGACACAATCATTCTTTTTGTGACTCACGGTCTTTGGAATATAAGCTATCGTGCCCCCTTCTCGTCTTTTATTATCGTAAGCTTTAGAGAAAATGAAAGGTTTGGTTCTCTCTTATCTCTTTCTCTCTTCCAATTATTATCTTTGTCTTTCGCCGGAGTTTCTGTGATGCACTACTTTGAGCGTTTTAACTTCGTCTTGAATCTATCTAGGGTTGGCAATATTTTTTCCTTGTCAAAGTTTTTGTGGTGCGCTACTAGTGTTGTTAGGGTTTTAGGTTTTGAAGGTCATTCTGAATCTTTTTGCTTTCCTAGTTTTTTTGCAGTCTGATCTAGTTGATTCCAGTACTCGCGCAAGAGTTCGTGGTGAGTTGATATCAATTTTCAGTGTTTTTAGATTTTGGTTTCGTATTCTTGGTTCTGACAGTTTTAATATATGTTTTTATTAAGTTGAAAAGCATGTTGTTGTGATTCCCGACATGGCTCAGAGGACCGCCAAATCTGCTTGGAAGAGGGAGGCGAGAGAGGTGAGGAAGAAGGCTGCCATTGATGAAGCAGCTCGGAAAGTGGCTTCCGAGGTCGTTGTCGACCCTAGCGTTGCATCTGGTCCTCCTGGGGAAGCGGCACCTTTGAGTGCTTCCGAGGTAATTCCGGCGTCTTTGTCTGTCGGTAATGGCTCTGGTAACGGCGTGCTTCCTTGTGAGAACGCCGGTGTTGGTGGCAGTGGAACCACAATCACAGCACTTGGGTCTTCTGGACCGACCGGTTCCCTGGTACTGATGATGTGGTTGAGGCTCTAATGGTGCCTTAATCTTCTTTGATGCTTCATCCATCTTCTTCTGTCATGGGTTTCCTGCCCGAGTCCTTTTCGAAGGAAGCTGCTTTGGAAGCTTCCCACTGTGCCTCCGATAGTAGAGAGCAGAGGGTCGATTCTTCTTGTAGGTCGTCGCGGGATTCACCAAGACCGTGGAGTGCCCCTTCGTCATCCGACATGTGTCAAAGGAGAGGTCTCGAGATCGATCTTAGGAAGAGTTCTTCTTTCGGATCAGGAGACCGTGATTCGACGGTTTTGAAAAGACCTCGAGTGGATAGCGGGCCGACTCTTCGAGCTGGATCATTGTCTTCTTCTTGGACAGGTGCGTTGCATTTTCCTTAGAGTTTCCGGGGGACATGCCCCTTGCCGACAACAGGAGCATGCGTACATTTATGCTGCGAGGTACGTCTCAACGGAGATCTTAACGTCCTAGAAGAGATGTTTACTAACAACGACTTTTACAAAATGCTTTTCCTTAATATTCTAAATTAGAACCACAAACATTAATCTCTTAGGCCTCGTGAATCAGATTTCTAAATTTCACCCACAACTCTACAAAAAATAATTGTTTACAACCGTGAAACGACTGCAATGTCATTCTAATTATGTTCTTTCCAAAAAAGAAAAATCTAATGATGTTTCACTGCGTCAATGATAAAGTAACGAGAATGAGAACGTACACTTTATTGATAAGAAAAAATATATCACAAAAATATAAAGATCAAAGATCACGATCTCATGTCGATGGGATCTATGACCTTATCTTAGTCACATCTAGCAGCTTAGATCGCTATGTTCATTATATACACAAAAAAAATAAGAAAAAAGAGTAAACATATATATGACATCTTTATACTAAGTCTTCCATCTTCAATATTATTCAACGACAAAAATTTAGAAAAAGATAGAGACCTCAGTTTCCTTCCTTCTAGTCCAATTCATCGGCTGCCTCAGCCCTCAACCTTTCTTCCGTTTTATTACGAGGTTGCCCAACACCTCCTTTCTTTTTCTCTATCTTACCATACTTAGTCTGACGATCCTTGTCAGCACTTTCACTACTTTTTCTTTTGTTTTTGCTGCTTTTATTATCATCACTTCCTCCTTTAGATTTAGGAGAGCCATGATTTTTACCACCATGCTTCTTCTTCTTTGATTCGCCTTTTTTGGTTTTCTTCTTATCGCTCTCCTTGTTCATTTTTTTATCACTTTTTGTGGAAGATTTTTCATCCTTGCTCTCTTTCTTTGTTTTAGTTTTTGATGAAGATTTCATGCTGATTTCATCTGCTTTCTTTGCGATTCGAGTAATTACGTTAAGCCATTTTAAAATCCCATCTTTTATTTCTTTTTGTTGTATTTTGGTTAGTTGTAATTTTTCGTTTATCTCTGTTTTGTTCCCCCCGGCCATCTTCTCACCAATAGATTGCAACGTTTTGACTGTTTCCATGGCTTCTGTTTTCTCCTTTTGTAGCTTATTCACCTAAGTAAACCAAAAGGAAGCAGAACGTTTGTTAGGCCATAACTTGTAGGACAAGTCATTCTTTTTAGTTTTTTCTCTTTAGTTTTTTTAGGGTTCCCTTGTTTTGTGATATGTATATCAAACAAGAACCGACTTTACTTTTATTTCGAATTCAATTCGGCATGGGGTGAAAACTAACCAATAGTAATAAAATTTAGTCATAGACTGGCACATGTCAGTTTTAATTTATGCATAACCCTAATAAATTGTATAGAGTTTTCCCAGTTTGATGGAAACAACAAATTCAAAAGATATGATCACTTACCTTTCCTCCTTTAGATCCCTTTTCATCAGAACCTAGGGCTGATATGGCCTGGTAAAGGCTACCTGCCTTAGCCTTCATGTGAGACTCATGATCCTTCACTTTAGAGACCGAGCATACGTACTTGGAAAAGGCATTAATTTTTTCGAAGAAGTTCCTAAACTTCTCTGTCTTGGCGCATTCTTTTTCGAGGTCGGCCACGAAAGTAGATACAACCTTAACGGTATAAGGCTCGACATCACCAATAGTTATTGGATCTCCGGTCTTGGGTAAAGCAGGTTTAATTTTTACGTGAGCTGTAGCTCCATTGAAGAAGGTTACGGTTGCAAGAAGGATGGCAAAACATAACAAATTCTCAATTCTTGACATTGTATGAGAAAAGTACGTCAATATAGATTGTTGTTTAACCTTTGAGGACTCAAGATTTCTTATATAGAAATATGAATGTACTCTATATTTAGGATCACGGAAATAAGAAATTAATTGAAGATAAATTGGTGGATAGAGAGGTAAAGAGAATAGTAAAAGAATCTAAAACCATCATCATCGTTAGTTTTTCAATGGAGTTTCTCAAAAAAAAAAATTAGCATAAAAAAATGTTGGCCATTGAAAATTGAAATATCTAGAACTTGAATAATATGAAAGCTGTGTAATACAAGAATCTTCCTCAAAAAGTACATTTATTAGGATGATAAAAAAAACATTTACTATAAATCGTTTAAACAAACTTAACATTCTTGTTTAATCAGATTTATGTGACTACACACGTTGTGTATCACAACTGACCAATTCCTAGTTATCGAAAGTACTGTCAAGAAAAATTCCTAGTTATCAAAAGTAATGTTAAGCAACAACAATTGTTTTTCTTACATGAATCTCACCCTCTAAGAACCCTACCTTTTGATTGCTTGAGTGTGTTATTCTCCCAAAAACAGCTGAGCCCCTTGCTTAGGGGTTTGATAGGTTGAAGCTCTTGCTTTTAATTTTTTGTTCTAAGAGCATCATTATCCATGGAACCCCATTTGGGGTTCCTATTTTTTTTTTTTTTGTTAATTAAAAAAAATAAATAAAAAAATAAAAACAAATCAATTACGGGTCGCCACGTGTCAGTGGGGCCCGTGAACAGTGTAAGAAACTCTCCAAAAACGGTTCTTATTTAGTAGTTTTAAGAAGCGGTTATTGCACTGTTCACGGGCCCCACATGTCTGTGGGGCCCGTGAACAGTGCAAGAACCCCCTTAAGAAACCAGGGATAATGATGCTCTAAGATTTAAGCTTTAGATTTTTAACTTTGACTTTAATTTATTTTGCTGTAGAAATTTTTTCAGAACACCGAATAAAAACTTTAGAAAAAGTGCTTTCTAGAGCTAACATATTTCCTTTTATAATATTTTGGCTTTGGATTCGGTTTTAAAAATAAAAGCATGATTGCTTTCAAAAATAACTGGAGAATTAAAAAAACTGTCCACAACTCCTACAACCACAACCAATCACCCCTAGGTCTGCTCCCCTTTATAATCGAGTATTTCCATAATCCGAATATACTCTTCCCATATTTTCACAGCCCCTTCATTTATCAGAAGATCACAATCTTCTTAGTCTTAAGTGCCTAAACCGACTTCAATCTTTTCGTTCTCTTAGTGTCCAAACCGGAGTGTGATATCTGCTCAACAATCTTGAGCTTACAATCACCCATTTTTTGTCTGCAAACGTCAGGTCATTTCTCAACCTGCAAAAACATGGTAGACATTCCCAACCAATCGCAGGCACATGCACAAAGTCACAATGAAACTAAAAACATGCATAGATAGTTTTGAACACATAATTCTAGATTCACCATACGGTGTATTTAAAACAAGTCTAAATTCAGACTGTCACACAATAAGGTTGACAAGCCAGCCATTCTACACTCATACTCATTTCCCCACAGATCCTAAGACCCTTTGGTACACAAAAGACTGTTAAGATCTACAGGTTCTCTAAAGATATCGTAAGTTGCTTTTCTGATGTCCTATGTCTAATGATGGCTAGTTTCTCCTTATCAGTTTGAAAACAAGGTGACATCTGACATTTAAGTGCTTAATTCTACTGCATTTCTCATGACTTAACAAGGACTCTTATCACTACAAGAAAATGAACCATAGTTAATGATACTACCATAGGAGTTGAGAAAGTGTCTCATCCATAGAACATGTGTACAACGTTTTTCAGGTCCGAAGTACTCACCAAACATAATTGATGGTTTCTGTCTACCTTCTTCTTTGCACTGATTTCAGTCTATGTCCAGCTGCCATCACGCAGTCCTGCAAGACATAGGTTAGTACCAGAAAACAACTTAATGTTACGTACCAATTGGTCTTGGATGTGTTTGACCACATGCTTAACGGCATGAAACAAATACTTTTCTGATATCATCTGAGTTTCATCACTCAGAGTTAAGTCAATACTTAGACAAGGTTGACTTGCCGTGAGATAAACCAATCTAACAGAATTGCTTTGTTACATTGTACCACACCATTGAGACTATCTCCGACCCTGATCAGTTTGCTTGATTTCATATCGAATCGTCTTGCCAAACTCCGAGCACTAATCTCATGTTCCAAGTTCTTCTCTTGGCGACCAAGAAAATAAACTAATTCTCCCGTCACACTTAGCTTATATTCATGCGCCCAGGTTTTAACAATTTGCTTCGTCCTCATATTCATCCAGAGTGTGTAACAAGTTTCATTCCTCGTCAGATCATCATGCAGTTTCACTAACTTCTTAATTTTACTCATGTCTTCCTCTCCACAAATAATCTCAGCACTATGTAAGCACTTTGGATATACTCGTAGACTCCGACTTTCGAGTTCATCCAACTTCTCTAGTTCCTCTTATAATGAATCATGAAATGTGCTCAAATTACCCAAAAGCTACTGATTACTCTCTTAAATAAGAAGTTCAACCGTAGTGCTTAGGGATCGAATCCACAGAAGGCACACAAGATTTGATATTGAACTTAGTTATGATAGGAAATTAATAAGACTTTTTAAAATAAGTAACAAGGAAATAGTAGGTTTGCAAACAAGTAAGGAAATAGCTAGATCTAGGATTTTCAGGTAGTGAATTATTATTGATAGAAGCCAAGGGGTTTTCAATCATTAAACATGAATTCAATTAGTAAATATATTATAAGTTATATCTATCCTATGGTTAAGCTCAGAGTCTACAACTTTCATGTGCAAACTCGTAATGACCGTTGATCGATGGTATGCAAAGGACATCAATCGATGGGTTTCTTAGTCAAGCTCTAAACAATCATATTCGATTGGTTCACTTAGAATCACTAGACCATTCTCTCAATTGTCCCTAGTAATTTAAGCTCAACATGATTTTTTCAGGTAATAATCCTACTCACGCAGTTATCAATTATCATAAGATCAAGGTTCTAGGTAGCTAATCAAGTACCAAGCAATAAGTACAATTCTATTGATAGATCTAATAATCACCTTAGAAATTCTATTGTTTGGCTAATTGATCAAAACCTTTAATAAAGCCTAAATCTAATAAGGTGACTACTAAGATATAGTTAAGCAGAACATAATCATAAACATGAAATAATGCATAAGATAAAAAATAGGGACTAGAAAGTGGGGTTCCAATATAAAGCTTGAAGAAGTTCTGATCTTCTCCAAAAAAAACCCTAAACTCCTATGTTTGTTATGAAAAGTATCAAAGCTTATAAAATATCTTCCTTCGCATAAAACACTAGCAAAGATCATATAAACTTGGTAAAACACGTCTAGGGGCATCAAGAGTGCATTATCTTCCTTTGTAATTTCTGTGACTTGAGCTTCAAATCGGCTCTGCGCGTCGACCGTCGATCGACATCAAGAGTGTATTGTCGATCGACGCAATAATCTGTCTCGACTCGTACTTTGCTGAATTCGACCAACTACGAGGTTCTTCTCTCTCTGATTTCCATAAAGCCTCATGATCTCTACAATGCTCCAAAATGTACATGAACCTGGAAATTAAAACACATCTTAGACACATATAATAGAATCCAAATAGAGCCCATAACATGGTCTAAATGTGGTAAATATTGGGACCTATCAACACCCCCAGACTTAACATTTTGATTGTCCTCAAGCGAAACAAGGGTAAACCTGCAGAAGAGGTTTGAAAAATAGGGACTCACAAAATCTCTAGCTTATCATTATCACCTTTATGATGTTGCAACCAAATCAAACAAGTGTCAATCTTAGAGAAACTTTATATACCTTATCCTAGTATAGCATCCAAATTCATTCTACCAACAACTTAGCAAATACTAGCCTGACTCACCCTCTACTAACCTCATTTCTTGCATAAAATAAAAGTGCATGCTTTACCTTGGGAGTATCAATAAGACGATACATGGACTCTTACTCAAGAAAGTATGTGAATACACATGTAGTCTTCTCTGATCCCTTTATTCCCTCTTTATATCTTCTCTAAAGCTCTTTATATTTTCTTATAATTCCAATTAATCAATGATGATGATACAATACATCTTGTTTATCTTTTTTTTATTAACAAAATGTAGGCAAATAATAGGGTCACATGTAATTTACCTACCCCTCACTTCCAATGATGTGTGATCATTCATTTGAATTAGAATAGTGGAGTCACAAGTAATGTACCTACCCCTATGCACCTCAGAAAATCATCTCAATATTTTATTTTTAGAGATGTCAAAGATAGAGAGAAGGGAATCAGAAGCACACAGACTTTTACCTTGTAGACTTGCAAGAGGAATCCGATCCAATGTATGCCAAACTCCAAAGTAAGAAAATAAGTCAAATTAGGTTGGAGGTTAGCTTTGGTTCCTTAAAACTTTTTAAGCAAATGTGATATAGTGGCAGGATGATCCACTTTGGTATCTCTAGTACTCTTCGCAATCAACAAATCTAGAATGGTGAAATAGAATGGTTAGATAATAAGTAAAAATATAAATATGATCATAATCCCCTTCTTGACTCAATAAAACTCAATAAACCCCATAAGAATAAAACTCCAAAATAGAAATCAATATCAGTAAGCCTCCTCCAGACTTAAAAACATTGTTCCAGTGTTATCCCGTCTCAGTTAGGTGGGAAAATTAAAACATAAGTAAAAGTAATGAGGACAGTAAAAAATACAACTATGTTATGAGTGTCGATCGATGGTAATGTTATGACGTCGATCGATGGTTGTGCTCCGTCGTCGACCGATGGTTGTGCTCCGTCGTCGACCGATGGCGGTTCTTGACCTTCTTTTTTTACTACAATAAATAAAAATTCAAAAATATTAAAATCATGAAAATAAAATAAATTTAAAACATACCTAATAGTGGGTTGCCTCCCACTCAGCGTTTGGTTATAGTCTTTAGCTTGACATTTAGGACTATTTGGACTAATCTTGTTGGATAACAAGTGTCCACATCCTCTTTGCTCATCTGGAACCAGGTACTAACGAATCTTCTTATAGCTTCTTCACCTCCTGTTCGCTGTCTTTCTTTTATGAGCTCAACTTGACTCATCCTTTCCTCAAGGCGATTAACACATTTCTGTCCCCAATCGATCCTGCTATATGTGGGTATGGATATGTCATCCAATCTCCTGGAGATATCTTCCATTATCATGTCTTGAGATGCATAAAATCCATCAAGTTTATCTTGTAGCAGCTTCTCGGTTATCAATCTTGGTCAGAATGGTCCGCGGATATTGTCGATTGATGGTCAGAATCGTCCGTCGATTGATGGTCCTCTGTCAGCTTCTTTATGTTGTTTTTTCTGAACCATCTTGAGAGTAGAATCCATCTTTTTTTTTCATCTCCTCCATGCACGTAGTTAACCAGCTAATATTGTTGTTAAATGGGTAATAAATATCATCAATCCTCTTGCAGTAATCCTCCATCAACATCTTCTGCGCTCCGTAGCTTCCTTGTACCATGTCATCTACTTCTGCTCTACTGTAGTAGTCAGTTGCTGGCTTGGTATCCTCAAAATTCTCTTCTGGTAAACGAAGATTAGTGTAACCAACCACTGCTTCTCTTAGGAGAATCTTTCTGATGTCCTCCTTTGACACGTTGATGATTATGCCATCTATGTCTCGTGCATTGCCATCTTCATCTCTATAAAATCCATACTCATCTTGATTTCCGAAAGAATAGTGTCAATCGATGGTATAGGGCCATCCTCAATCGATGTCGGAATCTAGGTTTCATCAGATCCTCTAAAATCTCCATCTTCCTCTAGTGCAAGAGCACGATACTCAATTGCTTCTTCTTCTTGATAAGATTCATCGTAATCTGGTTTAGTCGTATCATGCCCTAGATCATATTTGTCATCGATTGATGTCAAAGGGTGGGTATCGATAAACTGTTGGTTGGCATCATCGACAGATGTCTTGGGTTGGGTGTGGATCAATGCTCCATCGCCAGGGTCATTCTCTTGCTCAAAATTGTAAAAACACGTGGCCACAAGTTCTGGTTCATGAACCAAATAATTGAGAGCAGATTTGGTTCTAGTTTGAAAAAAATCATAGTAGTTATTTTGATCAATAAGAGATAAATACAACATGTTTGCCTTCATGTCACATACTGCTCCTACCATGGCCATGAAAGCTCTTCCAAGTAGTAGGGATGAATTCTGCTCCACTTGGATGTCCAAGATGTGAAAGTCTACATGAATTAGGGCATCGCCGATTTAAACTTGGAGGTCTTTGACTATGCCTCCTGGGTTAACCTTAGAGCAATGCAAAAGAGTAAATGAATCAATAGAAGGCCCCACTTTTAAGCTTAGCACCTCTGCCATGGTTCTTGGCATAATGTTTACTGAAGAACTGGTGTCGCAGACTGCCTTAGGGTAATCATATCCCTTGATGTTGCATGGAACCAAAAACTTCCCAGGGCCGCTTCTCTTCTTCAACTTGACCCTCTGCTTTATCTTCTCTCTCAGATGATTTAACATTCTTTCAATGTCCTTATCAGTCTCCTTAGTTTTATGAAGAACATCCAAAATCTGTGAGTGTAATAAGCTTTCTCGAATGGAGTTTCTAAAGGGATTATGAGGACACTCTTAGCAAAATTATCCATCTCTTTCTTATTAGTTTCCCTTATAAGATGCTTAGGTATCTTCTTCTTTCCTCCAAAATTTCTATCCATAGCTTCCTCAGTTACCGTAGGGACTGGTTCATCTGCCTGTCTAGGTTTGGGTAGGGTGGGTTTCGAGTGCCTATTAACATATAAAAGACTCACATCTATGTTTGGCAACCGACATCCCTCTGTTTTGAATGGTCGTCGATCGATGTTAGGTTCCGGCTGTTGATCGATGTTCATCTTTTCACATGATCCCATGGATTTTTCAGGTACCGTAGATCGATGGTTAACTTCAGATGTCGATCAAGGTTGTTCGAACATGGCAGAGGATTCTCACGAGTTTTTCCTCCTGGTGCCTAACTTCTTCCACTACTTGCCAAAAATCATCATCTATGATGGCACTGACGTGGTGCTTCTGTCAAGCCTCAATCTTCTTTTTAATCAAAGCTTCTTGTCTCCTCACAACTTCACTGGTCTGAACAACTTGATTCTCTAGCTTCTTCACATGGTTGTTAAGAGCTTCAAATTTAGTGTTGAGGTTGACACAGAAAACATCAATCTTTCCACTGAAATCCAATGTGATCTTCTACTGTCCCTCTAGAACTTTGGCAACATGGCTTCAATCTTGTTCTCCTGGGTATTTGATGGGGTGTTTTGATAGTAGAAGTCTTCATAGGTTCTGTTGTTTATGTAAGGTCTTTGCTACTGTGATCCTTGGTTGTAGCTACTCCTCTAACCAGCGCCATAAGAGTTATGTTGCTCTTATTTCCATATATCTGAATCCATTTCCACCAACAGAGTTTACATCCTCTTCTTCACTTTTCTCATTGTTAGATCCTATAGCTTCTACATCTCCTGCGAAGCTAACTTGCCTCTTTAGAAACCTCTGAACACTATCCAACTTGGCTTTTACTTCTTCCATCAGATCCTTGGTCAGTGTACGGACTGATTTCTTCCTCTCATGATCATTGTTTTTGGTGCTGTTGCTAGCTGCCAAATTCTCTATCAATCTCATAACCTCTTCTAGACTCCTAGTGCAGAAGTCATCTGGAATGACAGCTCAGTACCTCTGAAGAAAGTGTTGAGGAGTTACACTTCATTGAATCCATGGTGTGGACAATCTCTTGGTAAAATCTGAATATGATCCAGGAGCTTCTGAAAGACTCCGCAGACTCTTGTGTGAATGTAGCAATTTGCTCCACAAATCCTCAGCTCTGACATCATCAAAAAACTTACGCAGAAAGGCATTTTTGTGGTCTGTCCATGATGTAAGAGATCATGTTGGTAGCTGCTTAAGCCAATATCAAGCATCTCCAGCAATCGAATACTTAAAGAGATTGCATAGAAAGTAGTCCTCAAGGACTCCATTAGCCTTGATGGCAGACAAAAGATCCTCGAACCGCTCCAAAGGATCCATAGGATGATCATGAGAAAGACCATGAAATGGTGTTTATGCCACAAGTGTGAAATAGGTTGGCTTCGGCTCAAAATCGTTTCTCTGGAAAGATGGATGACGAATAGCAGATTTGTTAGCATATAATTAATTTGGATGATTGTAGTCAACCAACGTTCTGGGTTGAGCAGCATGGGCCTTACCTCCAGCTTGTGTTACAACAGCTTCTTCTGGTTCAGGGATTACAATCCCCTGATCATCAATTCTCTTACATGTTGCATTATGCAGATGACCATTAAGGTCATACATGTCCCCTCTCTCATTCCTATTCATGATCAGAATAACAACCATCTCTGATTCGGAATCCCGTCGATTGATATCTCCGTATTGGTGTCGATCGATATCTCGGTATTGGTGTCGATCGATTTTGGCAGATGAGTTTCGATCGATGAAGAATCCCGTCGATCGATGCTTGTCGCTTTTTCATGCAGATGCTACGTTTGATGGCTATTGGATCTGAGAAAATTATGTTTTTTCTGTGTTGCTTCTATTACTTTTGGGCATGCACCTAAAAGACAAGAAAAAATTGTAAGTAAACTAAAAAGAAAAAAAAACTAGACAAAACTTGCAAAACAAATTTAATGGCGATCCTTGCTCCACGGCAATGACGCCAAATTTGATACATGCTTAAATTGCCATAAAGCTACTAATTATTCTCTCAAATAAGTGGTTCATCTATAGTACTTAGGAATCAAATCCACAGAGAGCGAGAGCACACAATAAAATTGATAGTCAACTTAGTTATGCTAGGCAATTAATATGACTTTAAAATAAGTAACAAGAAATAATTGGTTTGTAAACAAGTAAAGAAAATAGCTAGATCTAGGGTTTTCAGGTAGTGAATTATAAAAGTATCAAAGCTTGTAAAAGGTTTTCCTTTGCATAAAACACTAGCAAAGATCATATAAACTAGATAAAAAATGTCCATGGGCAATCTTGTAATTTATGTGACTTGGGCTTCAAATCGGATACTTTGAGAGTTGGGTTTCTGCTCGTCGACCGTCGATCGGTGCAAGAGTGCGTTGTCGATCGACGCAAAACTATGTCTCAACTCGTACTTTACTGAATTCTACCAGCTATGGAGTTCCTCTCTCCCTCTCTCTCTCTCTGAGCTCCAGAAAGCCTCATAATCTCTACAATGCTCCAAAATGTACCTAGACTTGAAAAGACTCTAAAACACATCCTAGACACATATTATAGAGTCCAAATAGGGCCCATAACATGGTCTAAAGTTGTAAATATTGGGACCTATCAAATCACTCCATGTATTGTTCTTCAGATTCTTGGGTTGTTCACATATCAACCACATGACTTCTTCTGTGGGTTTCTGTTTCGAGGAATCGCACATGTAGCAGATGTTTCCATAATAAATAACATAGAGTCTCAATCTTCCTTGTTCATTGAGTGCTTTACATTCTCTTTTGGTGAAAATCACTATAAGTTCTTCGTCACACATTTGACCTAAGTTCTTCGACCAGATACACATTGATTAATCGCTGATGTTTTGCATTGGTGGATCCAATTCCTTGATTTTTTCCTTTCTTGCTATCGTCAAAGATGACATTCAGAATTTGAAGTAACCTCAACTAACATGCCTCTATTCTCAGTCATGTGCCGTGAGCATGTATTTTCACAATACCATGCATGTGAGGTTCTAGCTTCAGTGATTGTGTACGCAACTTCTACAGATCTTCTTGTTCAACACTAAGACTATCAAAGGTCACATGATTACATATCACATCGTCTATCTCTTGTGGTCGGTCATGATTTGAGTATATGTCTCTTTTGAAAATCCACATCTTCCCAAATATTTTCTTCTCAATAAAACACTTACTAGATTTCCATGCTTGAAGAATCTTTATGAGAAACTGATAGCAGTATGCCTTTTTATGTCCTACCCTCCCACACACAAAACATCCTCTGTGTTTGACTATTAGCTGATTCATCGTTCTCTGGTGGTTTTTTGCGACACCTCTTACATTTCCTTTTTAATTTCCGCACTCATGGTGACATTCTTAATCTCTTTTATCTCAATTGGCTTTACACACGGCCTTTTCTACAACTCCTTAGTAGAACATTCTCCCTTCTTAACCATGTTTTTATTCTCTTGGAGCTTACTCTCAGTAGATACAAACAACATGGATCCCAGTCCCGAATTATTTTTTTATTGGTTTCCCAACTGCCAACAGTTTTTCTAGACTCTTGGTTCCCATACTCAGCATGCGAATCTTCTTATTATTCTCACATAGGTATTGTTCAAGTCTCATAGCTTTTGGTTGTTATTTAGTGTAAGATTTTCACATATTTGCAACTCGGCCCTCGAAAGCTTGATTCCCAAGCCTTTCTTCAGTTTGGTCATGAGAAATTTCTTCAACCGATCTTTGAGTGTCTATGACTTCTGACACCTCCTTTCATTGCTCATTTAGTCATTGTACGTCTATCTCAAAAAAAATTATTTGAGACTTAAGCAAGGCAGTATCCTTAAGAATTTGTATATTTTCGAGACTTAGTTTGACCCACGGATCATACAATTCTCGATGCTTTTTTTTACATATATTTCCCCTTCATCTTCAGAACATGAGGTGTCATCTTTTTACGATGATTTATCTGAGCAAAACAAGGCCACAAAGTTCATTAGTACGTTTTGATCCTTTTTGTCATCTTTAGACACGGTATCACTAAAGAAAAGAAGTGATTTATCTTTTCCTTTCTGCACGCTTGGACATTCAATTTTTAAATACCCAAACCCTCTACATTATGCGCACTTCAATTCTGTTCTTTTGAATAATGGACAGTCCTACTTGAGATGTTTGTAGCTCTCACATTCATGATACTGCATGTCTTTTTCCAATCACTTCGATCTTCATTGTATCCAATATTTTGATTTTGACCACTTCTGTTGAATCTTCAATTATTCTTGGATAGTCCTTTGTCAAATATTTCAACAAACTGTTAATTTTTTTTCCCATTAGACCCACATATTCCTCAAGTTTTTTGATCCTCTCATCCTCATGTTTTGCTGTAAAAGCAATTCCCTTGATTGGAGGTGGGTTGTATTATATCCGTTCCAATTCAGAAGCCATCAACAATACAACTAGTTTGTCAAACTTAATTTCATCTGAATTCATCATTGCTTTTATCACCGCCTTGTAGGATTCAAGTCTAATATGGAGATACCTGATGAGTTTCTTAACCAGTTTCTTCTTATTGTACTTCTTCCCTAATTCAACTGCTTCGTTATCTATCATGTTTAACTTGGCAGTAAATATTTTTAGCGAATTCTCTTCATCCATCCTTAGGTTTTCAAACTTAATGGCATGATGATCCAGACGCATTTGTTTGACGCTCGTATCTCCTTCAAAATAGTTAACCAAGGTGTCCCAAGCAGCTTTGGCGTATTCACATCCTTGAAGGGATCTTGAACTGATCAGTATTCACTGTAGAGAAGATGGTGGAGATGGCTTTGGAGTTGAACTTAGACACATTCTTTTTTCCAGTTGCCCACTGACTCAGAGGTTTAATGACCTTATTCTTTTTTTCAAACATAGTTGGTTCAGTCCAACAATTTGTAACCGTTGACAATGTTTATTTATCTATTGCACGAATGAATGTCTCATTCAAACTTTCCAGTAACCAAAATTACTCCCATTTAGCATAATTGGCTTCTGAGCTGCAATCAACTCCATCATATTTTCCATGTTCTTCCCAAGATCACAATCTGTAAAAGATTTTTTGTATCGTAAAGGTTGTCTGCTCTCATACTAAATGAAATACCTAGAACTTGAATAATATGAAAGCTTTTGTATTACGGGAGTCTTCCTTAATAAGTACTTTTATTAGAAATAGCTTAAACAAACTTAACAATCTTGTTTAATTAGATTTACGTGACTATAAACATGTTGTGTATCACGACTAACCAATTCCTAACTATCCAAAGTATCCTTAAGGAACAACAATTGCTTCTCTTACATGAAATTCTGATCATTTTGTTTGAGTGTGTTTTTCTACCATAAAACGGCTTGGTTCCCTTGCTTAGGTCTGCTCTCCTTTATATTGAGCATTTCCAGAATTTTCAAATATACTCTTCCCTTTTATTTGCAGCCACGTTACTTATTAGAAAATCTTTTTTTCAGTCTTAAGTACCCAAACCGCCTTCAGTCTTCTTGTTCTCTTAGTGTCTAAACTGAAATGTGATATCTGCTCAACAACCTTAAGCTTACAAAAATGACATGTGAGCTGGTGGAAAAAGTCTTTCATATTGATAGAATAATTTATTTTGTCTTTCTCTCTTCTTTTTCTCACTCTCCTTCTTTTTTTTTTTATATTTTTTATTTTTCTAATAAACTCATGAAAATAGGAAAAATGTGCCACCTCTCAACTTCAACAATTCTCCTTGTGTTTTTAACTAAATTTTGATGTCATATTGATTTCATCCTAAACTAACATTTATTTTAAATAAACTAGAATATAAATTTTAAACTGGAATTAAATTTAGCCAAAATATTTTTGTCAAAAATCTATAAATATATAGAAAATATATATTTGAATATCTTGAGAATACTAAAATTAGTACCTAAAATAAACACAAAATAAAAATATACCCAAACCCTGTGAAATACTATAAACTAGGTGACCGGCCCACACCCTGTGCGGGCATAAACAGATTCAAATTATGGATTAAGTAGTACAAAGTCTTAGCAGTAACGGATTTTATATCATAAGACCACTGTCTTTGGGAGAAAGCATCGGACACAGGAAAATGTTGGTACTCGATATTTTACACGGACGAGATGGAACAAAGTAACTTCAGTATCAAGAGGTAGTTGTTCCGGTATGCATAATTGCAACGTCCCAAAATAATTTGTGTGTTTAAGAAGATATTTTATTTTCCAAATCTGGAATTAATAGTGTATAGTTTTAGAAGTAACATATTTTATATTATCACTAACTAGAATTGTATTGTATATGTGTTGTAAGTCTTTATTTTAGGCAAAAATATTATTATGTTTTATTTTTTCGAAAAGTTTATGTAGACATATTAAAAGAAAATATAATAAAATTGAAAGTATTATCCATAAATTATATCAAGTATGAAGTACTTGATCAAATATGAAGTACTTGTCTCGATAATTACAGATGAAACCATCCTTCGTTCTCGCCCATCTGACAGCTCTAAGTACACAGTGGCATAAAGAAACTTAACCCAACTAAAAAAAAGAAGAAGATAACACTGAACCTGAGCAATGTAAACAGCCACCAATGATTCTGGGAAAGGTCCAAATTTATTTGGTTTAACATTGTTTGCAAGAGAGCCACTCTCAACGTACCTACAAGCATATGATTTGAACTTGAGCTCCACCGTGGACAAACAGAAAAAAACACTTACTCAAGAATTATGTGAAGGTCAGTCTTTGTCTTCCACGATTCAAGATACTTGACAATGTTTTTATGGTTCAAGTTCTGCAATAAACTCATCTATTCTATTAGAATATGATCAACATATTTTAATATAATAGATGTTTGGCCCAACTATTTATTAGTAAAGCCCATGACCAACCATCATATGTGCAAAAACTCATCTATTCTATTAAAATAGGATCATGACCTATTGATAAATGTTTGGCCTAACTATTTATTAGTCATATATTATTATTTTATATTAATAACATTATATTATTGATAAATGATTAAACACAAATATAGCTACAAAAAAAAATATAAAAATTCTGAAACCCAACCCATTCAGGAACAAGTGACCTCATCACTCCAAAACCCTTCTCCAGAACCAAACAAAAAAAAATTTAAATTACAGTACATTCTTTTGTATATAGAGTAAGCGCTAAAGCCTAGAGATGAAGATGATAGAATAAACATTGAAAGCCTTAACCTTTTTCGAGATTGAAAAGAACGTATCGTTGGGTGAGCTTCTGTGGTTATGAGGTTTAGAAGAATAATAAGAAACTATTCTAAGTGATCATGAAAATCTCAACAGAACCAAGCGCCCACCGAAGAACTTGATGAAGACGATCAGAGAGATTAATGGGAGCTGATCCTTTGAAAGCTGGTATCTTCGGTGTACATTAAACAGACCTCCAGCCATGTGAATGCATCTTGAAACCCGTAAGGATATCTTCCGTGACAGAACCGTAGATCCACCCAATCTTTGAATGTATATCACAACACACACCGTTAAAGATATCAAGAAGATTAAAGAGATTATTACTGTTTTAAAGAGCTCTTTATTACCTCTTTTCCCCATTCTGTTTTATATTCGTATCCACAACATATTGGTTGTAACGGTACCACCAAAACAAATTCACAAAAACAAATAAGCTTGATATTTTTAAAATAGTTTTCTCTTTAAAACATAATAAAAACATGGGGAAATTGCAATTTTAGCACAATTTTAACGTAAGCTTGATATACTCTATTACCCACCATTTTGTATTCTCTAACATAAGAAACAATGTTTTTCTTGGCTCGCACCATTGCCATTGTGCGATCAAAAGAGAAGAATGTGTGGGTGTAAAGACATCGAGATTCACCTATATATATATATATACAAAGTGAATGTTCTCAGATTAATGACACCAAGATAATATTGATACAATAAATAATGAAAGCGTTTAACCGAAGATATTAAATTGGTATTTTCATAAAATGATATTCATATGATATGATTGTTCTTGCGCACGTTATTTATTTGTAATAATTAAACTAATTATTACATGTATTAACTAATATTCTTGCACAAGTAATTTATTTGTTATAAGGAAACTAATTTTTACATGTATTAACTAATATTCTTGCGCAAGTAATTTATTAACTAATTATATAAGTCATTTGGAAAGTGATGTTAATAGTTTATTAAATTATGTTTTCCCTTGCAATTAGTATTCACTGTTACTTTCCTATTATAGTGGGATCGATAAATTAAAAAATGATAAAGAAATTCCAAAAAATCGACCAATAAAATGTCTCATATTCTTCTGAGAAACTCTATATGAGTGACATGTGACAAATTGACTTCTCTTTTAATATATAGAGATACTTAATATCCAAGCAATATAGTAAAAAAATAGGCCTAAGACTTATTATCCGGGATCCGGATCCGATCCAAGATTCGTTCCGAATAGGGTACTCGGGTGCCCGGATAGTAAAATCTCGGATCCGTTCAAACTGAATCTGGATCCAGATATCTGAATTTTTAGGTCCGGATCCGTGTTTTTAAAATATATTAATTTTTTTTTATTTTATTAATAATTATATTTGATATATTAGTATTTTTACATAAAATAAATTTATAATATTATATTTTTATTTTACTAATATTTTATTTCATATATATTTATAAATTTTTATAAATATTTAATTCATGTATTATTTTTTACAATTTTTTTATTTTTTTTAAAAAATAATTAGTTTTACAGGTTCGGATCTGAATCCATATATCCGTGGGTATCAAAATATCTAGACGTATATCCGAAGTCCGGATACCTAGAAGACAAGGATCCTGATCCGGATACTAAAATCACGAATCCGACGAATCCGGATCTAGATACCCTAAATTTTCTGGATATTTAATTTATGTATTCTGAAACTCCAAAAACAAAAAAAATTTATGAAATTCAAAAATTATATAATATATAATATATAAATTTTAGGATTTTGATTTTATTTTTGAATCGACAAAAGTTACAAACTTCCTTAAGACAATGTTAGTGTTTTTGAGTTATTCATATATATTTATTTTTCTATATATTTGTATAGGGTTGAATAACATTATTTTGGTCAAATTTAATTTCGTTTAATATTTAATAGTTCAAATAGTTTATTTGAATTAAATATTAGTTTTGGAACAAATTGACACAATATCAAAGTGTAAATAGGAAAAGGTTTGACGAAAATATCTGAAGTTGGAATTCACCCTTTCCCGTGGAAATATGCTCTCATCGCCCATGTCATGGTTCTGGTGATATTGCACATTGTTTGCATTAGTTGCACTAAAATCATAGTTCTAATTTTTTTTTTTTGGTCAAAAATATGTCGGGACAACATAAAATGGATTTTAAATTAAATAGCTTTATTTTTTGTTTGGTGATAAACATTGGTGTAATTACAAACAAATAAATTTTAAAATATTTATTTAAAAAAAAAATTTAGATGCTCTGGATATATATCTATTTCTATTAGTTCTATTTTTTCTATTTACAAATATATCTATTTCGGTCCGGTATATCTTCCACTCTTTGATTTTTTAAATAGCCTATAGTTACACAAAGAAAATGCAATAATGAAGAGGTGTAATACTTATTCTCTATTTGAATATAGACGCACATTTAAACAAACTATACCCTGACATTAAATCTCTTTTAAAATGGCACCAACGAAGATGTGTTGTTCTCAGTTTATACTAAAAAGAGAACATGGTAAATCAAAATCATAAACAAGAACAAACTCTGTTTCACAGTGATAAAAAATCAAGATCTTATTCAACATATCACCATCTTGAAACAATGACACTTCCTTGTCTAACAATCTAAAAAAAAAACTAGAAAACAATGCATATGAGTCAGAGTTAAGAAGATAAGAACTAAAAAAAAAAGAGACTATTATGACAGCAATTGTTTAGAGTAACACATATAATTAAGAGTATACAAAGTGTATATATATATACTTGAAAGAGATCTCTTCTCATGAATGCTACTTCATTAAATGCCGCACCAACACAACTTTAAACATTTTTAAGAAATCTCATATTCTTATTATTTTAGTTAAATATATAAATTACGAAATATATTAATTACAACATATAGTAGTCTATAAATATTTTATTAGATAATATATTTTAAATTTAAATACATTTTTAACATAATTTCCCAACAAATATTATAATTGATAAGATTGGTTATGGTTATACATTTATATTTTTAAATTTCAAAAATAATTAAAAAAAATACAAGCTTGATAATAAATATAATTATCATATATATATATCAAATTATTCTAATATTTAATATAAATCATTTGAAACTATATATATATATATATATATATATTGTAACATATATAAATTGGTTTGAAATCAATGTAAATTTTATTTTATACCCTTTTCAAATAATATAACCAAGAAATATTTTATACTAATGTACTTATACTTTTAATTAGTGAAAACACAGTACAAGCGTTAGAAATACATTATAACTAGTATTCTAAGTTATTATATAGTGTTCATTTTTTGCCTTTAATTCATTTGCTAATATGTCTACATAAGCAGGGCATGATCTATAAACATGTTGAAAGTTATAGTAGCTTTGAGACATGCTTAGTTTCATAATATCATATAATATTGTTGAAGCCTCATTATCATCTGTTAATGTTCATTGATCTTTGGTTTGCTGGTGTAGCCGAAGTTTGAGATGATCTAAGATTTGCTTACAAACTTCTAAAAAGGAAACATTTGAATAAGATAAACGGTTTATTTGTTTCACTACCATCAACAGAGCTATTAACTCTGCTTTCATATGTGTGTTTGTGGGCAATATTGATGATCTTCTTTGCAGAATTTGTGCCATTTGTGTTGTGTAAACGCCACACAATACCTGCTTTGTTCATAGGAGATTTCCATGATGCATCAAAAAGGCAGCACTATCTAGAGCATGGGTTGATTGCATCTTGAATTGTTGATGCCTCAAACTTGTATTGTGGTATTGTTCATGTAAATCAATCACTAATTCTTTCCACAAATAATTTCAATGGTAACAAAGTTAATTACTTGCATAATATGAGTTTTCTTGTTGTTGAAGATTAAGTCATCTTCATCTTTTCTATTATTCATCCAATGAAGAGTGCCAAAGTCTCTTTAGATTCGTTTTTGACTCTTTAAAATGATTCTTCAATGTTTTATTGAAGATAAGGTTTTTTCAATACTTCATGGATAACTGTAGTGGTGCAAGGTTCCAATTTTTTTGCTGCAAATTCTAAATGCAAAGCAAATAATTGAAAGTTTGTTCTTCCTCACCACAAAGGTGACATACTGAATATATCTTGAGGCTCTTTTTAATCATTGTATTTGATACAACTAAACCTTCATGAGCTACTCCCTACCAGAAGTTCTTGAGTTTAAGAGGGATATTTATCTTCCATATTTCCTTAAAATTCTTCTTAATACCGCTTGGAATAACATGAGGATGATCCTGATTATTGTTATCTCTGATTATATGTTGGCATATGAAATTATACCCCTTCTTTATTGTATAGTTTCTATTTCTTGAACTACTCCAAATTAACATATCATTTGTTCTTGTAATGCTAGGCCTTAATGTTCAATATTTTTTTCACATCCTCTCGGCTAATAAGTTTCTATCTTATGTTGATATCACTCAATAAAGCCTTCAACAAATATAGTGCCTTCAACAAATAGTGCACTGAATTTTAAGACCAATTATTTGTCTAGACATATATGTGTTCTCCATTTCCAACTATCTATCTTGTTCCTTGCTTCATATCTAGCTGAGCCTGCATGATGCTTCTCCAAACATAACTTGATGACTTGTAACCTTGAGCATGTATGAAATCAGTTTTCATGTAGTACTTTCATTTGAACACTATAGCTAATAGAGAGGAAGGGTACTAATAAGCCTTCATGCTTGATTTGGTATTAGTGCAATGTTAAAGTCTTCCAAGTCTCTAATATTCAACTTGCCTTCCTTTTTTTCCATGCTATCCATGGCATACTATGCTTATCCTTTGAAGTCGACCACCAATTTTTTCTTATTGTAGAAGTATTACAATGAATAATATATTTTCGAAGCATAAACAAGACACTGTATAGAATGGTAGTACATTTATAATTTTTTTTAACATAACTTCTTTGCCAGCTTGTGACAAAATATTATAATACCATCTATTCAGATGACTGGTATATCCAAATTCATATTTCCTCTCTTTACCTTTATGTTTCGGAAATCTAAATACTTTCCAAAACCTCCATCTTACTCTTTCTAGTTCTTTAGCAAACATAATAGCATATTTGTTGTAGTTAACTTATGTCTAGATGTCATTTGATAAGTTCGTAGGATGGATTCTAATTTCTGGCATTATGCTTCTGTTACCTTGCAGAAGATCAAGGAATCATCTTCAAAAAGTAAATGTGAGATGGAATGTCTAAATCTTGATGCTTTGAACCCATGGAGGTTTTGCTTCTGGATAATAATCTTAAGCATTCTAAGATATAAACATGGAGAAACTGGGTCACTTTTTCTTAGATCTCCAGTGGAGTGATACCTTGAGTTGGTTCTCCACTGAGCAATACAAGGTAAAATACTTTTCTGATACATGTATTAATCTAGCCCCTCCAAATGATGCATCATTAATATATCAAGAAAATTCCTTCCACCTTGTCCACATCCTTTTGTGATATCCAATTTTAATGTCATGAACTTATGGTTAAGTTTTTTGGTGTTTTGAGAATGCAAAGGTTGATGAGAAATTAAAAAATTATATTTAGTTAATGTTTATGGTATAATTCCATTTGGTTCTCAACTATTATCTTATACAACCAAAGTTTAAATTTTTCGACTAGGCATGGACATTTTACCCGGACCGAGGACCTGAACCGGAATTGATCTGAAAAATTCGTTTGAATATGGTAAATGTAATGTCATTTTACCTCTTTGGGTTATTATAGAGTACCCACACATGTAGGATCCAAACCAAACCAAAATTTAGAACTTATCGGGTATTATTGGACCCAACTTTTTTAACCCAAGCCTATGATCTAATACCTTTCCCCTTGCTTGATGTTTTCATTACTCTTCCCTTTGTTTTGTTTCCACTCCTTGAAACACAATTGAGATGAAGAGAATGTCGATTTATAAACTTTAACACCAAAATCAAACACTTGCAAACTAAAATCACAACATAATATAGTTCTTAAGATTCAAAGCCTAACGTTTCTTTCATCATAGTCGTCTCAAAATCGATCTCGGATAACTCTCAAACCGTAGTTTGATTATCATTTTTTGTTTAATCCTAGTTTTATTAATGATTCTTATTTCATTTATTTATATTCTTAACATCTTATTTAGTGTTTAAACCGAGTTTGATTCTATTTTGTTTATTGTTATTTGATCGATTTTGACTTTGAGTAACTCTTTGGTTGATTCAGTTGTGTTTTTTTTTTCATTTTTTGTTTGAATCTGGTCGATATCGATACAATTATTATTGTGTCTTAACATTTATTTTTTTACCTCTTAAAGTTTCAAATTTGACGGAAACCCGAGTTTCAAAATATTATTTCTTGTCTCTTAACGTGTCTTGTTTTTTTTATTTTTGTTCCTTAGTTGATTATGTTGTGTTTGTTGTTTCATTTGGTCAATATCAATTAACTTTCTAATTTAGTTTTTCCTTGTTTCTTGAGTGTCTTTCAGATGGAGTTTTGTGAGCATCCATATGGGAGAGATGTCCTAATCCGTGGTTTTGATGATGATTCAGATAGATCAACATATTGAGTTGAGACTCTAATCTCTCGTAACAAAGGAAAATATAAAGAAACATAAGGAGAAAGTGGTTCAAAAGTCAGCAAAGAAGAGTAGGTCATGGGTATGGGATCAATCTACCAGGAAAAAAAAGATGATAGTGATAAAGCTACCTGCAAATATTCTGGGAAAGAGATGGTATGTCCAGCAAAATCAGAAACATCTAACATGAAAAACATTTGAATGTTACATGCAATTGTTACAAGGCATGGCATGTTGTGAGCATAGACAACTATCAAGGTGTTTTATCTCTAGATGGTGAAGGTGGCAAACTGAGATTGGGTAAAGTCTTTAAAACTTTCTTTCGAGAGCGTAAAATGAGATGATAGTTTTATTTGGGTGGGGGAGGGGGAATTTACTTTATCTTGGGTAGAGAGCTTAGCTTAGATAGGAAATATTTATGTAGTAGACTGATATGCTCAAATTTATCCTAAGAGAAATTCTGAAATTATAGAGATCGGTTGTAATACTTAAGGATCAAATCCACATAGACTGAGATCAATCAATGAACTATCGGTTTCAGATTAAGCTAGATAAATAATAGAAAAAAATAAAAACAATAACTAAAATCGGTTGTAAAACAGATGGGAAGAGAGCTCGATCCAAGGAATCAAACAAGTAATTCAGAATTGTAATCAATAGATGTTAAGATTTTTGTTACTAATGATTCTAAAACTCGAATCAGAATAGTAACTCAATTAACTCTCGATGCAGAAACTCTTAGATATCTCGATCCTTAAAACTAACTCTTGGTGGAAATTTAAAAAATTCAGACAATCATTAAATTCATATTCGATTTGTTCACTAAATCCCTAAACCAGTTGTCGTTGCGAGTAAGTAATTAGCTCATAAGGATGAAATTCAAGTAATCATTCACATTGTCATGTCTACCAACTATCCTAAGAACAAGTTTCTAGTTAATTACTCCAGAAACAAATAATAATAGAAATTATGATGAATAATTCAATTAGATCACCTTAGCAATTCTATCAACTAACAGTTCTTCATAAACCCTAGAAAATCCCTAAATCTAACAAGATATTTACTCATACATGATCAATAAATACATAAGAAAATACTAAAAATTGCATAAATAGATTAAAGATAGAAATATTGGAGTTCCAATTCAATATCTAAAGGAGTTATAAATATTCTCTCCGAAGCTCTCTAAAACTTCTCTAAGCTTAAAGTCAAGCCCCGCCTAAACAATGACTTAGAATATAATATGTTGGTTTAAACATGAATTATGCACTTTCATAAATAAGAGAAGCTTCAGAGCCAAACTGCAATATCTTGAAATTTCATCAAATCAAATTTGCTTTGCTTGACCAGCACGGGTGTCGACCGACATCAATGGAGTGTCGATCGACACCGTCTCCAGAATTTGACTCCGACTTCATGTTTTCAGCTTCACTTCTCTTAATGCTCCAAATTCTCCATAATCTCCAAAATGCTCCAAAGTTTACCTAACCTTGAAAAGACTCTAAAGACACCAATGGAGTGTCATTTGACACCGTCTCTTAGCATTCAACTATTCATTCAAGTTTTCAGCTTCACTTCTCTTGATGCTCTAAATGCTCTATAATCTCCAAAATGATTCAAAGCGTAAATAACCCTGCAAAGACTCTAAAACGACTCCAAACATATAATATAGACACTAAAAATAGACTTATACCATTGTTAACTAGTAAAAAACATGATATATCAACTCTCCCAGACTAATCATTTGATTGCCATCAAGTAAAACATAGAATGAACCTGTAGAAAAGGTTTGAAAATTGCATTGTCCCTATTGACTTTCAGGTTTTGGAGATGAGTATTGGTTCAAGTATACCTCTGATTCTGAGAAGAGCCTTTTTAGATACAGTGGATGCAATAGTTTACGTGTGTAAGGGCAGAATCTCCTTTGCAAACATTGTTGAGAATGTCTACTGCAAAGTGCTGCCACAAAACAGAGGTATGCATCTATCTTCATGTAGATGTGTCTGATAATCCTTTGTATGTAGCTGCTTATTAAAAAGATTTAGGTGATAAGAGTGATGTTAAGGAAGTCATGGATGGAGACATTAATATAAAATCACATAATTTTGGGGAAATAGCATAAAGAAGATAAAGAGGAAAAGGTCAAGGGTGATCCTTACTTGACATTGGTTCCTCACAACTTCTATGATGGTGTAACTGAGTACAAGGAGCAAACAGAGGCATTTCACAACCTTTTGAAAAGGTTCAAGCTGTTCTCACTTCTGAGTTGAAACACAAATGACATGATGCTGTGAAACGTTTCATGAGTAGTGTGCCAAAGCTTAAGATATTGGACATTGGGGCTTGTTTTAGAGAAATTTCTCATTCTCATCTAGACTGAATCAAGCCTCCAAAAGTTGAGATACTTACTTAAAACAATCGCTTGGTAGGAGCTAACTCACTGGTAATTTTTTATGCTTTAAAATAAAAATCTAGGTCTTGGAAAATTTAGTGTCAATCGACACCAAACCCATACACATGTAATTTTTCTAATTTTCTTAGTTGTTCTCACTTCATTTTTTTTTCAGCTTCATGTTGTATAACATTGAGGACAGTGTTATTAAGCTTAGGGGAGTTAACTACTGACATTGTGTTTGTTTGAGTAACAACTTTGTCGTCTTATTGAGTCAAAAATGAATCAGTTGGAAACTATGAGCTTTTCTTGGAACTAATCATCTAATTATTACCTTAACATCATTCTTTTCAGCTATTTATTGCAGACTATATGAAATTGAAATGCCAAAGTAAATTGATCTTCCAATAACATTCATGCTTGTGAGAGTGTCTGAAGGATACAAAACTGGCTTCAAACGTTAATCTACTTGATTCTCTTGTCTTGGGACTTGGTATACATTGGATTAGATTCGTCGTTAAGGTCTGAAAATATAATTTTGTGTGAGTATGGTTACCCGTTCTCTTCCCTTCAGTAAAAAAAATGATGAAAAGAAGAAAAGTCAAAAGAATAAAGATCAAAAGAAGTCAACCAAGTGCTAGTGGAAACCCTCATTAGTGCTTGTATCACATGGAAGCCTGTCCAGAAGAGTCAACCGATAGAAAAAAAAACATACCCTGCAAAGTAAAGAGAAATCAACAGAGTGAAGTGAGAAATAGAGAGGAAAGGAACCAGAGTAATACTGTTTGTATGATCAGAAACCTGAATGCGTAAGAGTCTATGTGTCCTTTGATCGATACCCCCTTGATGTGACTGCACTTCAAACTCTTAAATGAGGCCAGTGATAGTGGTTTCGGATACCTTTTAACTATGAGATGTGGGATGAAATGGTTAGGTGCTTATTGAGGTTGAGTACATGTAAGTACCTTCTAAGGTTAGTACTAATGGAAGTGGATTGCTACAAGTAGTGATGAAGGGATTTCCTAAGGATATGTGAGTTCCTACGTTTTCAAAGCTCTTTCACAGGTTTAGTCTTTACTTTTGCTTGAGGGCAAGAAAATGTTAAGTCTGGGAGTTGATATATCATGGTTTTATGAGGTTTTGACCATGATATAAGTCTTGTTATAGTCTTTTTTGTATGTTTAGAGTCTTTATCGAGTCATTGTAGGTTTAATTACGTTTTGGACAAGAATGAATATTTTGAGGCACTTTGGAGCATAAAGAAAACTTGAGATGAAAGCTTATAGTCGGATTTGAACTTCGGTGTTGATGGAAACCAAGGCTAGTGTCGGTTGGCACCCATCTTGATGAAGTTTTATGAAGTTTCAAGAATTTTAGTTTGGACAAGAAGTTTCTATTATTTATAAAGAAGTTCCAAACATGTTTTAACCTATATTTACTATTCTAAAACCATTGCTTAGACTACCTTTATTCTATCATTAAGAATGAGAGAAGATTTCGAACTCCTATTTTTATCTTTTGGATTTATTAGTGAAGTTTATTCAGATCATAATTTGTGTTTCATTGATCATGTCTGAGTAAATCACTTGTTATATTTAGACTTCTTCAAAGGAATCAAAAATTTCTAGATTGATAAAACTGCTAGGGTAATCTTATATTCTTCATTTGGATTGCTCTTAATGTTAAATTTAGATTAAGAACCTAAAATTTAGATCTTGTAATAATTGGCAGACAAGAGAGTGTTGCTGATCGTCTGACCTAATCTTAGATGAGCTAAATATCTATCTACAAAGAGATTTGGGTAGATATTTAGTGAACTTCTCAAACATGGTCTTCATGCTTTTCTGAACTGTTGAGCTCACAAAGTGATTTGGAATTCTACAATCTATACTTAGATTATCTATGTAACAAAATTTGATTGATTTGATTGTTGTGATTTGAGTTCAAGAACGGTTCTTCATAAACTCTTAGCATTATATTGATTTGCGATTCTGATTTACCTGAGAATTTTCTGTCTAAGCATTTTTTTATGAATCTTACAACCATTTACTTACTATCTTTTATGCATTGCAATTATTAGTGTTTATCTTAATTAAAATACTAAAGTCTACTGAGTGATCTAGAGTATTTGGAAATTGGATTTTTAAATATTGTACTGTAACTTTGAAATTGTATAGTAGCTCATAAGGTTAATTTTTGAGCATATCAATGAGCAATAATTATAGTTGAATAAAATTACTTAAAAAATGACTAGCCCATGATTTATTGTCTTGAGGAGACTCCTGATGATGTAGGCAGGTAGGACGATTCAAAAGTATATGAGATGCTGATATCTTGTCTATTCGTTGATGTCTCTTAAGCCCAAAATTAATTATCTTAACGAAACTCTAGGGAAGGTATGCTCAGAATTCATAAGTACATGCTGTGCTTGATATCTCACTAGTCAAGTGATGTCTCTTAAGCTTGTTGTGATTTTTATATAAAAAGTAAACACATAAATCTTCAGTTGTAGCTTCGTTTAGTACTTAAAAAGATGTCGCGTGAATGAAAATCCAATGTTCACTTTAATTTTCATATTCTTTTGTTTGTTTTAATATACATTAGCTTCTTGATATTTATGGAAAGTAATGTCATTTCTATTTTTATCCTTTTCTATTTGTTTTAGTTAATTTGTGGTGAAAGACTTCCGATTATTAAATGTTTTGATATTAGTTGGATATTACTAAACTGGTTGAGTATTAAACATAGCGCCAAAACAAATGGTTTAATGCTTCAACGTCGTTAGTTTTGAAGTGTGAAATTTTTAACTGTTTTGAGTATTATTTGGATATCAAAAAAATAAGTTGGATATTAAACGGGAAGTAAAATAATCTAAGTTTTGCAGATCATGAACCCTAAAACAAAAACAGAGATCCCATTAACTATCTGAAGTAGAACGACTAAAATGTAATACTGAGCTGGTTAATTAAGTAGAAGCAAATGGCTATGGAATTTTAATATTGAAAATACTTAGATTCATTATCAATATTTTGTTTCACCATATTTACTAGAGTGATTTACATTCTAGTATGTTGGGAGCTTCTAGGACAAGTGATATGCGTACCACGTCAATTTCCCAGGCATCACGGATAACAACCCTGCCTCCTGCGGTGAGGCTAGTGGGTCATCTGGGCCGGTCCTTTTTGGTCCAGTAAGTCGAAAAAAAAATATTTACATCCTAGGATACATTTTGAATTTTTATTACTTTTTATTTGAAACACTACTTTCATTCATACTTAAACATACGAACTACAATTAAAAGGAAAGTTGTTTAGAACTCTCCAAACAAAAGACAATACAACATAAAAGATAGCAAACACTCTAAGATAGGGTGACAGAGAATCCAGAGCAACGCTCGGATGCGTCAATATAGAGTTTACGACATTGCAGAAACCTTGAGAATAATCACTGTATATCGTGATGTTGACATACAATCCGCACATCGGAATATCATCGAGATGAAATCTGTTGTATCTTTAGGTCCCGAAAGAACCGCTACACAAGATAACAAAACAGCTATAGATATGGAAAGACACCTCCATTCAAAGATTGGAGGGAAAGCACTCCTCGAGAAGGAGGCAGATGGTGATGGTGATGAGCCCGATGAGTCCACCGGTAAATGAACAAAAGATAGACTCTTCGAAAAAGAGAAAATATTGTAAATGCAATTCAGTTTATGTAAAAATTTTGATGAATCAAACAAAAAAGATCAGGAAAATGGCCAAAAAGACCAAGATCCCCCACTAATTAATGGGCTGTAAAACTGAGCTGAAAGAGCTGAAGCTAAACGAAGATGGGCTTATCAAGCCAACTAACAATTTTTTTGGCCCAACTCAGCGAGAGTGACAACAGTTGAGTGGCCTTGCCGGTGAAGAATATACGCAGCGGAATGAGCATGGCGGCCAGCTAAAGGACGGGTTGAGTCCAGTGATGGGAGCAGAGATGATACCATCCTATAGTTCGGTGGATACGAGCTAAATTGATGTGGAAGAGGTCATCTGACGCTAAGGCTTTCTCGGTAAGAAAAGTGAGTTGCGATGAGAGACCAGAGGTTTCAAGCGGCGAGTACGGAGGCGGATCTAACTTGAGAAGCCCAGATCCGTAGGAACAAACGGTGCTCACCCCAGCTAGAGGTGGAAACTCACAGATCTAAGAGTCGACGATGGTGAGAAACAGCGATAATTAAGCACATCGTTTGCAGTTGGTGATAAATGCGGCGGATGAAGAGGAATGGGGAACCCCCCAAGAAGAGTTGGATCCGGTGAAGCCCGGTCCGGTAAGTAAAGGCCAACCGCTTTGACTCTCGACGGAAAGCCTTTTCCGGAGAGATCTGTCGATGTAAGCTTCAGCGGTGATTGAAACGAAGAAAATTCTAAGGAAACGTAAGAGACACGAGGACGAGAGCAAGAGAGAGAGGAGCTCGATGCTGGCGGTTTGAGACCCCGCTGGCGTTAAGAAACAGTGATTTCAAAGAAACCTCGATTCTCGTGTCTGAGAGGATTTTAGGGCGAACTCTGTTATATAATAATCTGAGTTTTTATTACTCTATAAGACACTTTCTACTCCTAAGACACTTTCAACACGTAGAACACTTTTTTTTAACTTGTTCTCTTCTTTTTAACTAAATCGTAAGTAAAATATAATTAGTAGGACTCACACATTAATATCATCTTCTTCACCATTTTTAGCAGATGGCAACGATGGTTCAACCTTGTAACAAAAACGGTGGTGAGGGAAACGATATCGTCACAAGTTTCCAGAGAGCTTCATTGTCGATTGAGGAAGCAATAAGTGACGAAACAGTTGGAGAGCTCCGTTGGCAGCAACCTCAAACCGCGAGATCCATTTCAACAAAGCTCTACCGCAATCCGCGTCAAGGTCTAGTTGTCTCCTCTTTATTGTGGTAGTCATGCTCGTGGCCAGAGTTATGCACGCCGAAATCGATGTTATCATTCAGAGCTTGAAGAGAAAGCTTAATTGAAGCATCAATGGTCAAAATTTGATTATTTTCACATTTGGTCCTCCAACTCATGCTTATTCTCCGATTTATCTCAAACTTTAATATGTTCAAGTTTCTTCACCAATTTTTCCTGAGACTTTTAATTGTGCAATCTAGTCCAACCGAATTTTCCAGTTTTGTAACAATGATCCCTGTCGTTTGTTTTATTTTGTTTCTGCCCCATAAGTTTCTTATTTGAAAATTAATTCTTTTGATTTGAGCTCAAATTTAAAAATGTGCATTTTAGCCTCACACATTTAGTATTCAAAGTGGAACTCAGTGTGGTGTAGTGTGTACGTGATTTTTTGGTGTCAGGTATTTATGACTCACTTCTCTCTTAATTTTCACATCACGTAGACTTCAACTTCTCATCTCTACTCACTTTCAGAGGTCAAATGCTAAACAAGAAGCTCTAAAGTGAAGGATTCACATCATAGGATATATGAGGATATATCACATATGCAATCTTTTTCCTTAGTTGAATAAATATAAGAAAGATAATATATCATACCATTAAATCTATATTAATAACGTATAATGTTCTTTTTTCAAGACACTATCTCAACGCAAAAAAAAAAACAAATCTCTCAAATAACTTTTTTGAAGTTTTTGTCACAAAATAGATCTTGAGAGAAAAATTGACCAAAGTAAACCTTTTTATTTTGAAAATTTTAATATTTTTAAAAATTTTAATTTTTAAACCTCAAATCCAAAAACTCATACCCCATAACTCTAAACTCTAAGTTTAGATTAGTTAACCCAAGTGTATAAATATATATATTTACATCCTTTAATAAAGTCTATATTGGTCATTTTTCTCATTGGGTACTATTTTGGGGACAAAAAATTTTTTAGGTCTATTTTAGTCTTTATCTCAAAAAAAACCTTTACATCATCATAAATTTATAAAATTTATTATAAATTTAATAATTGTTTCAATTGCTCATTTTTTTGTTAAACCAAATCTATATACACAAAATTATTAACCATAACTTTTTAATCGGTATTTCATTTTCAATTCCACTACAATATTAACATTAATCTATATACAAATAATAATTTAGTTAAAATACACAATATACAAAATACGTAAATTAATATAAAAAAATATTTAAGATATTGCTTTCGGATTTCACAAACTCACGAAAAGGAATTTTAAAAATAATAATGGATTTCCTTTTTTTTGGTTACCAAACTCAAACATAAAACAAAATATTGAAGAAAACATAATAATAAATGAATAAATTAGTGAAAAACAAAATATAGCAAAAAAATACATAAAGCTTCATATATATATATATATATATATAAATAGAAAATTCATAAGAATTAAAAGTAGTAAGATCTATTTACAATATATATATTTTTTTTACTTTGTTCAAACCAAAATCAACAAAAAAAGTAGAAAAGTGAAACTAACGGAATTTTCTTTTTTCTTATAATCACTAACTCAAATAAAAAATTAACAAATGATGAAAACCATAACAATAAATTTAGTGAATAATAAAAATTTAAAATTAGTTTGGAAATTAGTGCAAAACATAATATAACAGAACTAAATTTAAAAATATATAAAACTTAATAAGAATCAAAAGTAGCAGAATCCATTTACGATATTATTTTTATTTTTCTTCAAAAAAAGTCAATGAAACTTAAAATAGTGAATCTTACGGATATTTTTTTAATTTATATCAATAATCTAAATTAAAAATTAACAAAATATTAGAAAACCACAATTTTTATTAAACTATTAAAATATTATAAAATGTTAAAAAATATGAAAAATAACCAGTAAACATAAAACAAAAATGAATAGAAATATTTTTATGGTATAAATACGAGATCTAAGGTTATTGTATCCAAATAAATTTGTAAAGTTTGAAAAGGTTACATAATTAATTCAAAATCCTTCAATGATAAATATTATACTGATATGAAATCTTAAAATATATATTTGCATAATCTGAGTGAAAGACGCGATATAAAATAACCTAACACTCTAAAAACATAAGAGCATAAATAAAAATAGATGATCAAAGATAACAATAAAAACAAATGAAAGGATATACACTATCAATAAAAAAACATAGCATGCCTCCAATTAAATAATTTCAACAATCAGATTAGGAAAAATTATTTAACTGAGTCTTATTGTCAGTATAATAACATCAAACAACTTCAACCAAAAGAAATGATAAAATTAGAGAATAAAAACTATGAAAATAATGATTCACACATGATATAATCAGACTTTCAAATAGAAAAGAATGTTAAGAAAAATGTTTAAAGAAATCAAATTTTCTGCACGAAATGTAAAGTAAACCCTAGTAATATTATGTTATAGTAAATTATTAGAAAAAATTTAAATACAATAAATGCAATATAATATTGAATCGAAGTGACAAAAGAAAAATTATCGTAAGAAAAAAGAATCAATATTAAACCTAAACAACAATATATGTAAGTCTTTTTAATTTAATGGTTAATGGTTCATTAATGATTCTACACCATAAATTTTGAGTTTTAAATCTTATTGAAAACGATTTATAAAAAAATAGGATAGGAAAGTGGTATTGGAGTTCTTGGGGTGTAACCGTTAGCGGTGGTTGTCACTTCTTTTTCAGGAAATTTGCTTAACGATGGACTTGTTATCTCTTTTGGTTTGTTTATGGCATTTGTACTTACTATGTAATTTGAGGTTTACTAAGTGTTTTCTTGCACTATGCTTAGAAAATAAAATTTTTGAAGTAAAATTATATTTAAAAATAAAAATATATTTTAATATTTTAGATTTACTATTTGCCTAACAATATTTAAATTTAAATTTAATTCACTATAAATTAAGTTAAACAACTAATTTTTTATTTTAAATTAATATTTAGGAATTTATATGTATATATTATAATTATTATTTTGGAACTAATTTTTATTTACTTATTTAGGTTAAAATATATTAAACCAAGTTGAATATAATTAAAAAGAATTTTGTTAGAAATAATGTCTTTTTACTTATCAAAATTTAAAAACTAAATAGTATCTCAAAAATTGGTAAATATAAAAATAAACATTTGGTATTAAGATTAGAAGATTATACTAGAAAAACATGCATAAAATATTGAAAAACAATTAGTGATAAGAAATTGTATAACTATAAAATTATAATTAATAGTTTATTCATTTTTTAAATTTTTTTTATATTTTTATTATTTTAATTTTATATTTTAATAAATTTAATTAGTGATAATGTATAAATTATTAATATATTTTAAAAGTTTTATCAAAATATAAATTAATATTATATTCAGTGTCTAGTCATAGTTAGCTTCAATGCATGTCATATTTTTTACTAAAAATATTTTTATAATAAAAATAAATTTCGATTATATATAAGTAAACTTCAAAAAATTACTTCTCAAACCATGTATATGGATTATTAATCTAGAAAAATAAAAGATTGTTTGGTTAGATCTGGCATAAAACCAGTGTATTATGTTTTTTTTTTAAATGTAATCAAGTGTTCCAAGAAATAATAATAATTAGAAGTAGTAACTGGAAATAACAATAAACAAAATGTAATGTTTCTAAAATTGGATTGGAAGCTGAACTGTATAATTATTTGAATCTCAAATATAGTTCAGAAATTGTATATATATAATTTATAAATTTAAAAATAATGTTAGTAAAATGAGATTTGAGGGGAAAAAAGAAAACGAAAAGGGGTGAAGAAATGAGAGTGAGAAAACAAACCCGCCGTTGGAAACAAACCCCGCCCATAGAAAAATAGATATCTTTTGACTGAGGAAAAGGAATAGCCCATGGTTTCGCTCCATTCCTACGAATCTATCTATCTCCTTCCTCAAATCCACTTTTATCGAATCCCTTCCCCTTTTAAAACACATTTCCTTTTTTCTCACCGTCTCCTCGTTTATACCAAACACTGTTCTTTATCTTTTCATCTTCTCCTTTTGTCCGAATCCATAACCATAAACCCAGATTGAATGGGAGCTGGTACAGTTGTGAGAGATCGAGTACGGAAAGATCTCTCTGAGATTTCAAACAAAACGAATATTCCGGCGGGGACGAAACCCATCGTTTCCGACTCTCCGGAGATTCGTTCGAACTCACGGAAGAAGATCCAACGGCGGAGCAAGAAAGCTGTGATCTCTCCGGTACAGAAGCTGTTCGAAACTTGCAAGAAAGTATTCGCTAATGGCAAATCCGGAGCCGTCCCGTCCCAAGAACACATTAACATGCTTCGAGCCGTTCTGGGTAAGTTCAAAAACCCTTTCTAGTAGATTGTAACTTTGGAACATGAGTTGTGTCTGAAACGAGATGTTTTGTCTGTTTCTCTCTTTGCATTTAGACGAAATCAAGCCTGAAGATGTTGATGTGAGCTCTAAGATGCCGTATTTTCGATCTAAATCGATTGGACGGCCTCCAGTGACGTATCTCCACATCTACAAATGCCATAGCTTCTCGGTATTAATCTTGTTACACTTTAAAAGAAACTTGGATTCTTGTTCTTTATTATATACTAAAGTTTTTTAGTTTTGTGTATGTGTTACAAGATGGGCATTTTCTGTTTACCACCAACTGGTGTAATCCCACTTCACAATCACCCGGAGATGACTGTGTTTAGCAAGCTCTTGTTTGGTACAATGCACATCAAATCTTATGATTGGGTCGCTGATTCTCCCCGTAAGTTTATTACATCAAAACCAAAACTTTTGTACTTGTTACTAGGATTGGTGTTTGATTGTTTTGTGGATCAATGTAGAGCCGAGTTCAGATACACGTTTGGCCAAAGTGAAAGTAGATTCAGACTTTACTGCACCTTGTGACACTTCTATACTCTACCCTGCCGATGGAGGGAATATGCATTGCTTCACTGCGAAAACTGCTTGTGCGGTTCTTGATGTTCTTGGTCCTCCATACTCCGATCCCGCAGGACGTCATTGTACTTACTACTTCGATCACCCGTTCTCGAGCTTTTCAGGTACTCTTCTGGCCTAGTTTGGATATGTTTCACGAAATATGAAATGATCTGACTGGAGAATTTAATTTTACAGTTGATGGAGTTGAGGTTGGGGAAGAGGAGAAGGAAGGGTATGAGTGGTTGAAGGAGAGGGAAGAGGAGCCAGAGGATTTGACTGTTACGGCGATGATGTATAGTGGACCAATCATCAAAGAATGAATGTGTAGGAATAAAAAGTCTCTTCTTTTTTTGTTGTTTCTTTAACTTCTTTTTCTGTGTGGTTTTTGGGTTTCTGTTGGTTTTGTCTGTATATAAAAAGAAGTCTTTGAAAGTACACACAGAACATGAACAAATCTTGAATTTGGATAAAGAAGAATAGTAGCGCAAGTACACATTTTGTCGGAATGTTGTACTGACATCATTACCATGATCCTTTCTTAGAAGTTGTTGAGGTGTCTCCTTTCAGATAAATATAAGTTTGTAAAGTCAACAAACAGGGATGTAGTTCAGATGCTAGATCGCTTAGCATGCGAGATCCCCTGGTATCTCCATTTATATGTTGAGACCAGTAAAGGGCTACAATGTTCATGCATGCTTTACAAAAGAGACTCTTTGAATGAGTTCTGAGCTATAAACGTCACTTGGGTGTTGGATATAGGCCTGATCAATTATCAGACCCATGGCTCGAGTCGGCCCGAAAATGACGCGACATAGTAAGTGTAACGATCCGTTCCTGGAGTATTTTTAGATTCGAAGGAAATAAATCGCGAGAGGTTTAGTTGTACAAAGAGCATATTTTTCTAAGTGTGGAAACACTTGTATTCATGAGGGTTGGAATAATGAACCACATTTTTGACTAAGTGTCGGATGTTCAGTAAACACATAGAGCGATTGGAGTATAAGCAAGGTATCGAGGGACCGTGGAGCCAATTAAGGAAAGTTCAGTCATTCGAGAATGCGGGTTCCAAGTAAGGCAAGTTGACTAGTTATTATTGACGGGATTATACTTAAGGAGGTTGGGTTGGCGGGAGTCATATAAGGAAATAATTGTAGATCAGTCAAGCCTTAAAGGGAAAGTTTTGACCAAGCCGATTAAGGAAACTGCACTTAATTCTCGGCTTGGTGAGCAAGTCCAAGGGTATTATAAAAGGGACCTCCAACTCTTAGTTTTGGACACAAGCTCAAAGCAAGTCCTAGAGAGAGGTCAGAGCAAGAACGCGGTTCTAGAGAGAGAGTTGGGAAAGAGAGGATCCAGCAAGGAGGACCGTAGGAATCTTCGCCGGAAAACGCAGCTGAGTTCAGAGTCTTCAATTTTTAAGATCAATTCAGGTGAGGATGTGATTCGTGACAGTCCAATAAAGATTGTTTTGCCTATTTGATTCCTTAGGATCGAATTGTTCTTGGATATAATTCTTTTATGGTAAGTTCGTTCATAATGTTCTTAGGAAAAATGTGTGATGAAAATTGTTTATGGAAAGTTTGTTCTTCGTTCTTTGAGATAGTTCTCAAGGATCGAAGAACATTCATACATTCATAGGATATTTGCATGGTAGATTGTGTGAAAAGATGTTAAGTTTTATTTAGATTTTTACGTGAAATACTTAGATTTGATCCGACAAGAATTGAAATGTTATATTGAAAATGTTATAGAAACAAAGTGAGAATTGAAGTAATTTAAGGAAAGTACGGGATTAGAAGAACATGATTAAGTTAAGGAAAGTATGATTTGGCTTCGGCCGTTATGGACCTTTGGGTCGCAGGTTGGCTTCGGCCGCAAGTTTGGCTACGACAGTAATGGACCGATGGGTCGCAGGTTTGGCTTCGGCCGCAGGTACGGCTACAGTCGCAGGTACAGCTAGGGCCGCAGGTACGGCTATGGCCACAGGTATGGCTACAGCCGCAGGTTGGGTACAACCATAGGTTGGCTTCAGCCAAATGTTTGGCTACGGCCAAAGTCTGATGGACCTTCGGGTCAGAATGTTAGGAAATGTTAAAGTAAAGGAATGATAGAACCGGATGTTAGGTTGTTTGTTTGGATGCATGAAAATGGATAAGTAATAGGAAAAATTACTAAGTAAGAAATGATGGAAAACTGAATGCTAAGTTGATAGAATGGGACTGCTAGGTTGGAATGGAGAATTTGATTGATTAATTATTGGACTGTAGTGGGCGGTATTGAGCGTCCTCACTGAGTACTTTTGTATGCTCATTCACAGCTCTTTCGTCTATAGCTCGTGCATTGCCATTCTCATCTCTGTAGATGCCATACTCATATTTCTTTTCCCAATGGAAAATTTGCCTGCCATTAGCATCATAAGTCTCTGTCCATGCTGTGGCTTTATCCAATCTGCTGATCGTGGACTCCCAGAACCAAAAGGATTAGAGGTACAAAACTGGTTCACCCTTGGAATGGTGTCGATCGATGCATGATGGCTGGCGTCGATCGATTTTCGATGTTTTGGAGTGTATAGATCATTGTGGATCGGCACGTTCTTCAGCTCCTTGTTGTCGATCGATGGTCTTACTCGTGCGTTGATCGATGGTTGTTGTTCAAATAAATCTCCTGATCTAGTAGCCATAACAAGGGCATCTGCTACATCCTCCTTAGGTATGTTTAGAATTCTTCCATAGAGATCTTGTGCATGTCCTTCAGTATCTATGAAAGTTCCAAACTCATCTGGTCTGAGAAAACCATCATCTGCATCTTCTTTTTTTTGCTCTTGTTATGGTTTGCGTTTGATGTTGTTTGAAGGCAAGGAAGTGCTGTCAATTGATGCTTGATTATCCACTTTTGCGGTCATTACCTAACCAGAGTCTTCCATTGCTAGGCCACGATACTCAATCAGCTCTTCCTCTCTATAATTTGCATCGTATTCCTCGTAAGCTTCACTGTATCCTTGGTATGCCTTATGGGTTTTGATCGATGGTGTATAGTAACCGTCAATTGATGCTCGATAATCAGATTATTGGCCGGAAAGATTCCCAGCTCCATTAGCCATCGCAAGTATATCCGCCACATCTTCTCTCGTGACATGCAGAATTCTGTCATCCATAGCTCTTGCGTGACCGTCTGGATCTCTCATAATACCGAACTCATCGGGTTGCAGATAACCATACTCCCTTTCGCGTTCTGCTGTTAAATCCAGTCCAAAATCTGAATTATAACCAGTATCAATCGATGGTGATTGGCTACCATCGATCGACGTCGAATTCTCAAGTTGATGGGAAACATGAAAAACACCAGCCTCTTCTATAGCAATCCCTCGGTGTTCGATCATCTCTTCTTCTCTATAGTCTATGTTGTACTTGAGGTAGGCTGGATTGTAATCGAGATCTGTGTGGAAAGTGTTGATCGGTTCTGAATGGTGGGTGTCGATCGATAATGAGGCATGGGCGTCGATCGATTGTTGAATTGAAATCTCTTCAATCGATTGTTTGGGCTGGGTGTTGACTGATGCTCCTTCTTCCAAAACTTTGTTGAACTCATAATCGAAGAAGCATATAGCCACAAGCTCTGCATCATCACATACTTCAATCAGAGTTGCTTTGCTCTTATTCTTGACAGGTTCATAAAAAATATTTTGATCGAATAGATATAGATACAACATGTTTAACTTCATATCGCAGATAGTTCCCGCAGTGGCCATGAATGCTCTCCCAAGTAGTAGTGAAAAGTTTCAATCTATCCTGATGTCAATCACATGGAAGTCTACTGGGTTTAAGGTGTTGTTAATCTGCACTGGAACATCTTTTACCATCCCTCCTGAGTTCACTCTTGAGCAGTCTAAAAATGTGAAAGAATCATTGGAGGGTTCCACTTTCAGGTTCAGATCCTCTACCATAGTCCTTGACATAATGCTCATTGATGATCCAGTATCGCAAAGGGAGTTGGAATATTTGTTGCCCTTGATGAAGCATGGAATCATGAACTTTCTAGGATCACTTTTCTTCCTCAAACAAGTCCTCTGCTTCATCTTCTCTTTGAGATGATTGAACATTATCTCTATATCATAATTTGTTTCCCTGAAAAACATCCATAATCTATGAGTATAATAAGCTTCATCAAAAGAGGTATCTAGAGAAATTTTGAAAACTCTTTTGGCAAGGCTATCCATCTCTTTTTCATTGGCTTCTCTGCGTTGATGTTTGGGGATCTTTTGCTTCTTCTTGGAGTGTCCCTCTTATTCTCTATCAAGATCCATAGCTTTAGACATGTCTGTGTTCTGTTATGAAATTGTTACAGTTGGACGCACAATCAGACTTGCATTGAGGTTCTGCAGTCGAACTGGATTTCTCCTTTGTCGATTGATGCTAAGGTCGCACTGTCGATCGATGCTTATATCGCTCTATCGATCTATGCTTTGACGTCTGTTTTGATCGACGTTAGTCGATTCACATGAAACCACTGATATTGTAGTATTCGTCGTCGATCGATGCTCATTGCTAGATGTCGATCGATGCTGATGAGAAGCGCTGAGTGACATGGAATTTTCCACACGTAAATTTCTGTCTTGGAGCTTCTCTCTCTTAACTTCCTGCCAAAAACCATCATCAATCAATGCATTGACGTGGTGCTTTTTTCCAGCCTCCATTTTATCCTTGATCAGGCTCACATGCCTCCTAATGGTTTCACTTGTTTGCATCACTTGATTCTTCGATTTCTTCACATGGGTGCTGAGGTTTTAGAACTTGGTATTGAGGTCGAGGTACATACCATCTATCTTTCCATTGAAATCCACAGTCATCTTCTGTTGTTCCTCTAAAAATCTATCAACCATTGCTTCAATCTTGATTTCCTGAGCTTCTGGAGGAGGATTCTTGTAGTAGGAAAATCCATAAGTCATGTTGTTGTTGAAGGGCTTTTGCTGTGAACTAGGTTTAAAGTTACTCCTTTGACCAGTCCCATAGGAGTTCATGTTGAAACCTCGATTCCCTTGTCTCTGGAAACCATTCCCATCAATGTAGTTCACATCCTCTTCTTCAATCTCGTCATCTCCAGACGCTATTGCTTCTACTTCTGCAAAAGTAACCTGCTTCTTGAGAAATTTCTGAATATTATCCAGTTTTGCCTTGACTTCTTCAATTTGCTCCTCGCTCATAGCTGGAGCTGATTTCCTCCTCTCAAAATTTGTGTTTTTGGTACTGCTGTTGGATGTCAGATTCTCAATCAATCTCGTAGCTTCTTTAGAACTTCTAGTGCTGAAATTCCCCTCACTAGCCGTGTCCAAAGCCATCTGATCTTGTAACTGATTGCCTCTGAAGAAAGTGCTAAGAAGTTGCACTTTGTTGAACCCGTGATGTGGACAGTCTCTCTGGTATGACTTGAATCTGATCCAAGAAATTCTGAAAGACTTTGAAGGTTCTTGTGAAAAAGTAGCAATCTTGCTCCTTAGATCTTCTGCTCTCGCGTCATCAGTGAAGTTACGCAAGAAAACGTTTTTAATGTCAATCCAGGATGTCAGATATCCCGATGCTAGCTGCTTAAGCCAATATGAAACTTCTCCAGCGAGTGAGTGCTTGAAGAGCTTACATAAAAGATAATCCTCATGGACTCCATTGGCTTTAATAGCAGTCACTAGATCCTCAAATCACTTTAGATGATCCATAGGGTGCTCATGTCGCAATCCATGGTAACGCGTCTGGCTACAAGACCGAAGAAATTGGGCTTGATCCCAAAATCGTTTCTCTGAAAAGCCGAAGGACGAATGGTGGATTTGTTGGTGTAGAATTGGTCTGTACGGTTGTAGTCAGCCATTGTTCTCTGAGAAGCTTTGGCGGTAGTTTTAGGTTGAGCTATTGCAGCGTCTGCTTCTGCTTCTGTATCAGAGATTACAACCCTTTGATCGTCTATCTTTTGACCTTCTGCATTACGTAGGTGACTGTTGAGATCACGCAAGTCTCCATTCTCATTATGAACCAATACAGTAGTCACAACCATCTGAGCTTGCATACTGTCGTATATCGATGCGTGTACTTGTTCGTCGATCGATGCGGTGTGGTCAATGTCGGTCGATGCTCGAGTTCTAATGTCGGTCGATGTTATCCGTAAAGAGGTGTCGGTCTACGCTGAGTAGATGCCGTCGATTGATGTTTGTCGTCCTTCTTTACGGATCGTACGTTCGAGCTTCTCTGGGTCTGAAAATAGTAGTTCTTGTCCTTTATTGCTCCTGGTACTCTTTTGCATGTACCTGAAAAACAAAGAAAAGAAAAATTCAGTAACTTGAAAGTAAAAACAAACCTAGACTATATCCTAGAAATTAAATCTAATGGCGATCAATGCTCCCCAGCAACACCGCCAAATTTGACATGATGTGTTTATTGTTCTAGCACGGTATAAATATCTTAAACAATTAACTATCAAATCAACCCTAATCTTAACACACAAATAAAACTCTTGCCAAGAGAGATTATGTGTAGTACTTAGGGATCGAATCCACAGAGAGCAATGACACACAATAAATTTGTTATTTCTAAAGACTAAACTAGGTAGATATATATATATATATATATATATATATATATATCAGTAGCAAGTAATCAATTTAAGGAATTATTTTTTATCAAGAAGTATAGATGAAATATGGAAATATGATAATAATGCAAATATAGAAATATGACAATAATGCAAATATGGAAATATGTTATTAAGCTTAACTAAAATGTAAATATGCTAGATCTATGGTTTCAGGCTTAATGGATTATAGGGGATAAGAAGCACAGAAATGTAAATATTCTAGAACTCAAATATTAATTATTCTGACTCTTTTAACTTCAAGTCTCGTATGCGAGTAAAAGGAAAAACCATCGATCGACGTCTAAGGCCTGATGTCGATCGATGGTGAAATCATAAGGAAGTGTGAACGAGATTTGATATGTTCACCAAGCTAATTAGACCAGCTCTCGCATGCGCCTAACAACCTAGTTCAATGGAACCTATTCTGGCACAAAACCTACTCTCGTCCATATCCTACTTTCGAGATCCTAGTTAGCTACTGTAGAATGTAAGCATTAAGCAAAACTCAATTGATGGATATTAATTTAATCTAGCAATCCTAATTTGGGCTAATCCATGATTACCATCATTCAAGCCTAAATCTAGTTGATGACTACTCAGACATAATTAAAGTAAGAACAATAGTCTTAATATAATGCATATTTCCCTGGGGAGTTATGAATCTTTTTCCCTAAAAACCTTAAAACTATAATTGAAACTTAACTCTCTTCTCTTAACTCTCTCTCCAACTCTCCACACTTTTTTGTGTGTTATACATAAAGTATAAATATAAAACCCTAAAATCTAGGTCAAAACTCGTCCTAGGGTATCTTCGTCATTTGTCTCTAACTTGGGCTTGAGATCGGTAATATGTGAATTGTTCATTGGTCGATGGCAAGTGTGCAACATCGATCGATCTTGTTCTTGTACCATCGGTCGACGCCGAGATAGTGTCGTCGCTCGATGACTGTCTTGTATTTCGACTCTCTCACTGATCAGCTACGGATTCTTCTATTCTAAATATTCTAAATGCTCCAAGTATCTCCAAAACATACCTAGACCTGTAAAGACCTTAAAACATAGTCTAGACACAAATAAACCATATCAACACACAAGAATATAAAACATGATGCACTCTAGACCTAGTCAGGTTGTTAACTCAATCTTAATTCCATCTCAGCTTAGCTGGTGCTAAACTGAGTCTAGTTCAATAAATTTATTAGGTATGTTTTCAATCTATTTTATTTTTATGATTTTACTAATTTTCCAATTTTTTTACCAGAGTTTAAAGAAATACCAAAATTATTACTAGAATTCTCCTTGAGGGATTTGATGAGAGAATAAAAGTCAGACCTCTTGATGGTTTTATCTTGAGTGGTCTTCTTCAAGGAGGAGTAACTGGTGGATGGTTCACTTATTTCACCAGAGAAGTGTGCCCTTGCATCATTTTATGGTGTTCTCAACTTCTGAGGCTTGAGATGAGGATGTAGTATCCAACACTTGTCTTTGTAATGTCCCTTCTTCTTGCAGTGACCACACACCCATATTTTCTTGTCTTCGAGTTTGTAGGCGTCCTTGTTTGCAATCCACTCAGCTTGATTTGCTAACATCAGTTCTCCTTTGCCTCCAAAAATACCCATTGAACCTTGCTCCTTATGGATTTGAGCACATACTTCTTCTAAGGTTGGTAACTTCTCAGCCCTTAACATGTGCTTGATCAGGTCATTATAACATGAGTTTAGAGTGAGAAGAAAGGCAAATACTTTGTCTTGCTCACGCCTCTCATTCAGCACACTAGGCTCAACATTACACGGCATCAACAACTCCAACTTAGCCCACAAGGCCCTAAACTTACTAAAATGCTTGTTGAAATATGTGTCTTCTTGATGGAGGGTGTTGATAGCTCTCTTAACTTCAAACACTGCTCAGATTTGAAGTGTTGCTATACATCTTTTGAAAAGTGTTCGACAACTCTTTGGAAGTTTCACAGTAGGAGTAAGCTTCCAGGATTGATGCCCAGGGCTACTTGGAATGATGTACAACACCATGAGATCTTCCTGATCCCATTTTCCATCGCCAGCCAACACCACTTCTTTACCACCTCTCTTAGGCTGGTTTTCTTTGAAGGTTTGTCATTTGTCACATATGACCAGAGTCCTCTTCTTCCTAAAGCAGTCTTGACAAGTCTTGACCACAAGAGATAGTTAACTCCCTTGACAATAACTAGAATCACCACCTTTGAGTTTTCTATTTTCGAACAACTAGTATCCAATGGATGAATAAAAAATCAGACTAAAAGAAACAAGATTTGCAGAAGTAACAGAAGCGAGTGATGAGAATAAGGTCTCAAGATCTAAGATACTTTGATACCATGTGAGATTTGGTAGAATTATGAGAGTTTAAATGAAGAACATGAAGAACTTGCAAAACAGTAGAGGGAGATGAGATATTTCAATAAAGAGAAAAAGAGAATGAGGAGAATGATTTCCTTGATTATTCCAATGGTGTCTACAAGACTATTAATCTGTTTATCTTTCTAGGACAACCAACACAAACAAAATTACTATTACTCCCCTTGAACGTTTTTCTCTTTTTAATTATCAACTCATGTCAACAATGAATACTGGTGGTTCTCTTCCTAACTAATTCATAAAATGCACAAAATAAACTAAAGATAAGTGCTCGAGACAAGTCAATGTCTTTTGGAATCTAAACAGGCTAGTTTAGGCTTCATTGCACCATAAGTCTCTCCTCTAATGTTGATGCATTCAGCAAGAGGATGGGACGATCATTTGTGATATTTCTTTTCTTTTCCTTGTTTTCGTCAAGAATGTTTATATCGCTCATGTAAATATCTCTACATGGAACTGATTTGCTGCATAGGAGTTGCACAAACGGCTTCTTCACGGCTGTTCCATATATGTGCTTGTACATTATATTCTTGATCTCCACAGCTTTTGTCTGTGAATATGAATTAAACATCAGTTTGTTATATGAAACAATTTTTTTTATGTTTGCTTCTTAATTATCACCAAAATTTTGTTATCTTTGTATTTAATCTCATCAAACTATGAATCATTAACATATGTATAGTCTCTGCTGAGTTCGAGCAAAAGAAAAGAGTGTTTTGAGATGATATATTGTGATTTATGGGGATCGTATCAGACACCTAGCTTAGAATATTTTTTTCTTACTTCCTTACGATTGTGGATGATTATTCTAGAGTTGTTTGGGTGTTTCTTTTTCTTGACAAGACTCGAGTTGAAATAACTATAAGGGATTTATTTGCTTTAGTTCAGAGAAGATTTAATAAGCAGGTGAAGACAGTAGAAGTGATAATGGTAGTGAGTTCTTGAGGATGGGAGACTATTTTTATAGATTAGGAGTGATTCATCAGACATCGTGTGTGTATACACCCCAACAGAATGGAAGAGTTGAGAGAAAACATAGACATATAGTGAATGTCGCACGAGCTTTGAGGTTTCAAGCGAGTTTGCCTATAGAGTTTTGGAGGCACTGTGTGTCGGGTGCATCACATTTAATCAACATGAGTCCGTGTGAGATACACAATGGAATAAGCCCTTATGAGATTTTTCCATGGTAAGGCTCCTAAATATAGAGAAATACGGATTTTTTGGATGTCTTGCATACGCTCACAATCAGAAGCGTCATTGAAATAGGTTTGCTAATCGAAGTAAAAATGTGTTTTTATTGGTTACCCTTATGCGAAGAAAGGGTGGACTATGTTGGATTTGGAAACAAGAGAAGAATCCGTCTCTCGAGATGTATCTTTCATCGAAGATAAGTTTTCCTTCTTTGAAGCTCACGGAGAACCAAACGGGTCTATACATGATGAATTAAGTCATATTTCTCATTTTATGGATGAGTCTGGATATGAGAGAAGAGTTGAAGAAGCTGTTGAAATAAGTGACATAATGTGTGACATAGTGCTTGAAGAAGTCACAAGAGTTGTTGCAAATGATGTGCAGAACCAATAATTGTGTTAGAGGAAGCGACTGAGAATGAAACAAAGCTTGTAGTTATGACCCATGGTGAGACATGAACACAATCTGAACCTACAGAAGAAACACATGTGGAGACTACTGCATCATATACAACGTTAAGAAGGGGTATGAGAAAGAAAAAAACTTCCGTCAAGCTACGTGATTATGTGATTAACATAGTGGTTCATGTTCCTATGTCTTTATCTACTGTGAATCCATATGGAAGTTCAGAATAGGGAATTGAGAACTTTGTGAATTGTGTTAGATTTTCTAAGTCACATAGAGGTTTTTTGGCTAGTGTAACTGCAAGGGCTATGCCAAAGACATTTTCTGAAGCAATGAAATGTCCAAGTTGGCGAGAAGCAATGAGAGTTGAGATCGAGGCCCAAGAGAAGAATAAGACATGTCCAACTGAATTTTTGCCCTATGGCAAGCGGGTGATTGAATGCAAGTGTGTATTCAAAATAAAGTATAATGCAGATGGATCGATTGAAAGGTATAAGGCTCGACTTGTTGCTTGTGGTAATCGAAAAGAAGAAGGATTTGATTACAAAGAAACGTTTGCCCATGTGGTAAAATGAATACAATTAGATTGGTTCTTCAGGTTGTTGCAGGAAAGAACTGGGAACTTCATCAAGTGGATGTACACAATGCGTTTCTTGATGGAGACTTGAAGGAATAAGTGTATATGAGGCTACCTCAGGGTTTCAGTGCTTCTACATAGGGAATGGTATGCAGGTTGCACAAATCTTTGTATGGTTTGAAACAAGCCCCGATGTGTTGGTTTGTCAATCTTTTAGAAGCTCTTTTGAAGTTTGGTTGTGCACAGAATAAGTTAGATTATTCACTCTTTTTATTGGTTAATGCTAAAGTTCAGCTGCATGTTCTGGTATATGTTGATAATCTGGTGATAGCAAGAAATTCATCAGAAGCTATTTGGGAGTTCAAGGGCTATCTGAATAGTTGTTTTCATATGAAAGATTTGGGAAAACTTAAGTATTTTCTGAGAATAGAAATTGCACGCAGCAAAGAAGGTAGTTATTTATCCTAGAGGAAGTATGTGCTTGATATTATTTTTGATGTTGGATTGCTGGGTGATAGACCAAATGAATTTTCTATGTAACCAAACCATCAGTTGGGGTTGTCTGAAGAGAAGGTGCTCAGTGATCCAAAGAACTATCGGAGATTGGTTGGGAGATTAATTTATTTGGCTGCGACTAGACCTGATATTGAATATTTTGTCCATATTTTGTCTCAGTTTATGCAAACCAAGGGAGGATCACTGGTTAGCTGCATTAAGAGTTGTTCTTTACTTGAAAGGCTGTCTTGGAATGAGAATTTTATTAAAATCTGATTACAATTTTCATCTCACAGCGTGGTAAGACTCTACCTGGGCTGTATTTCCTATTAATAGGAGGCCTTTGAATGGTTGGTTGGTACAATTAGGATCCTCTCTTGTATCCTAGAAGTCAATGAAGCAGGATGTGGTGGCTCTTTCGTCAGCTGAAACAGAATATAGAGCTACGGTTGCGGAACTGAAGAAACTGAAGTGGATTAATGGTGTTTTATCATCTATGGTTATTGCACACTCGGGGTGCTATGGATATTTATTGTGATAGTAGATCTACTCTTTATATTGCAGTTAATCTTGTGTTTCATGAGATGATGAAACTTGTGGAGTCAGATTGTCACTTCATCAGGGTGATATACAAGCAGAGCTTTTGCGCACGAAACATGTACCAACAACGGATCAACTGGCAGATATTTTAAGAAAGCGCATGTAAGACATCCTTTTCAAGCGATTTTACCTAAGCTGGGCATTCAAAATCTATGTGCTCCAACTTGAGGAGGAGTATTAAAACATATTGTAATTATAGAATAATTATGGACAAAGATTATAGATATTCCTTAATAGTTTTAGAAGTTTGTATATGTATTCCAGATGTCAATTTGTAAAGGTTAATAAGAAACAATAAATAGAAATTTCAGATCTTTTAACCTTTGCACTCGTTAATAAAAAGAGTCGATCAAAACTCAAAAGCATGAGGCATTGATTTTCAGGAGGAGGAGGAGGTATCCGTTCTATTACCGCCGAAAGAACATGATCGAGCCCAAAGCGGTTTTAGCAGACCGTAAAAGGACATCATCAGTGTCGAGATCACACATGGACTTTAACTGAGCTTTGACACGGTCAGGATCAGCTATTGGTTGATCGATCTTGTTAATTACAGTTACAATAGTGAGGTTAGATTCGAATACTAAGTAAAAGTTAGCCACTGTTTGTGCTTGAAGACCCTGAGCCGCATCAACGACGAGAGCTCCGTTACAAGAAGATAAAGAGCTTCTTAATCCTTTAGTTTGTTCTCGTAGGTTCAAGGGTACTCAATGTGACACAAAAACACAAATTTTTATTATTTCTTAAGCAGATCAAAAGAAGAAAATACATGAATACTGGTGGTTCTCTTCCTAACTAATTCATCAAATGCACAAAATAAACTAAAGATAAGTGCTCGAGACAAGTCAATGTCTTTTGGAATCTAAACAGGCTAGTTTAGGCTTCATCGCACCATAAGACTCTCCTCTAACATTGATGCATTCAGCAGGAGGATGGGACAATCGTTTGTGATATTTCTTTTCTTTTCCTTCGTCTTGGTCAAGAATGTTTATATCGTTCATGTAAATATCTCTACATGGAACTGATTTGCTGCATAGGAGTTGCACAAACGGCTTCTTTACTGCTGTTCCATATATGTGCTTGTACATTATATTATTGATCTCCACAGCGTCTGTCTGTGAATATGAATTAAACATCAGTTTGTTACATGAAACACTTTTTTGATGTTTTGCTTTCACCAAAATTTTGTTATCTTTGTATATAACTCATCAAACTATGAATCATTAACATATGTATAGTCCCATATCCAAGCGTTGACATTAAAAATGTAAGTACATTAAACTAATATAAGAAAATTCATTAAATAACGAGGAGAAAAGAATTTACTTACATGGTTTTTGCATCGCGAATGAGGACAGTAAAACTGATCTATGATGACAGGTCGGGTTACACCATGTAGCTTTATACGTTCAAATAAAATATTTCGAACAAGTCCTTTTCCTCCCTAAATAATTGGATAATAATACCCCAAGAAGATAAAATTTAAATAAAAGAATTATAGTAAGTATTGGAACTAATATAAGTTCAATCTTTATTTTTACCTGCCATGTCTTGATTCTAACTCCATTATCTGTTTTCCTGAAGATACAATCTCGAACGATGACGTTTTCCACTGTTTCTTTGGACCCATTTCGACCTAAGCTTCCGATACTTGTTTGAGCAATATAAAATCTTTAGAAAAGTTTTACAATATATCAAAGTTATAACTGATACATGTAAGGCTAGAAGAAAATATACCTTATCCCATGACCCGGACCACACGAGATTCCTGATATATTAACGTACTTTGAACCATCACCAATAGATATACAATCATCACCTGAAAATACCAAATAGCACATGCAACTAATTTAGTTATTAAAGTTATAGATCAATACTATAAATAAGATGTATACAAAGATCAATAATGAATCACCTGTACGAATGTTACTATTGTGTACGGAAACATTCAGAGAACGTTGAATGTGAATGCCATCAGTATTAGGGCTATGACCATCGGCGGTTATGGTGAGTTGCTTAACGAAAATCCATTTAGAATCTTCCAAAGACATTTGAAAATTTGGACTGTCTTTAACCACAATGTTACTTATATGCACATTACTCGAATGCGATATAACCACACCCTAAGAAAAAGAAATCATATAAAATACTCGTTCAACATCGTATATTTAAGTTTGCAGATTTTATTTAAACATATATAATTGCATACCCGTGGTCTTCTCTGGCATGCCTATAAATATAAACAAACTTATATGAGTTGAGGTGAAGATAAAATAAAGTTACTAGCTAAAAACAATAGAAAAGATGTGAATTTAAAGAGTGAACTTACTTGTTTGTGATTCAAAACAAATAACTAAAAATAAAGAACTTACTTGTTTATACTCTTGGCAGTTTAGCGACCACCATTTTGGCCCTTGACCATCAAGCGTACCAGGACCGTCGATATAAAGTCCATTAATATGTGCAAATTCGATCCACTTATGACATTCATCTTCATTGCATTTCCATTGATATGGAGCATAAGGAGCAGTTAAGTTTCCATTAATCTATAATTAAAAAAACGTCGCTGTGATATATATATATATATATATATAATACTATATCCTAAAACGAATATGCTATGTTCTTCAACTTACAACTCCATGGTTATGATCAAATCATTTTATAATTTTAGTTAAAAATAAATAAATATGGTTTAATATCAGAAATTCAGTAAGTTATTTATATGTTTTTTAATCGAAAAAATATTAGCAAAACTAAGTAAATTAAAACCCACGTACATAACTAGACAAGATATCTTCTTCCTCGTTATGAATTAGGGTTTTAGCTCGGGAAAGTTTAGAATAGAGTCGAACGCCGACATCATTTTGAAACACTTTCCTCACAATTAAAGTTAACATATCTATAATTAGTATACCAGTTAAATGTAGTTTGTATGTTGTTGATGTAAACTAGGTTTTATAGATCTAAGCACACATATATATGTATATACGTATATTATATATAAGCATTATATACCGAAAAAACGATTTCCTTGGATTTACAAGGACCATGAAACCCAATTGGCTGAAGAAAGAATGTTCTTCCTTGAGGAATCTCCATAGTTGATTTAGATCCAATGTAATTGCATGTGTCTTCCCATGCATCCATGAATGCCTGAAAAACATTATTACAAAGATAACTATCTATATTTCAGTCTAGCTTGTAGATTTTTAATATATTTGATTTAGTTTACCAAAAAAAGTCTAACCTTAGTATCGTCGGAATATCCATTTCCTATCGCTCCATAATCAAAAACATTGAAAATTTTACTGTTTAAATCAACAGAAGAATGAGAAGGACCTGTTTGAGAATTGTGGAAGAGAGAAAAAATATATGTTAAGAGCATCAGAAAATCCATTTTCTTCTGCGAGACTACTAGAACAAGAAAGTTGAAAGTATAAATAAATAAATAAACGTGATTGGGGTTTGTTACAAAATCTTCAAGTAAGATTTTTTTTTTACGTTCAAAGGTTCTAATCTTATTTGATACTATAAAATTTAGTTTTTTCAAGATTTTTACATAACAGATAGTATACATTTTTTTCTTTTTTTCGTTCAAAGATTCTGATCTTATTTTATAGTATAAATTTTAGTTTTTCCAGATTTTCATATAACAAATAGTATAAAAAAAGGTATCCAGTTGTTTTATTTCAGCATATCACATTCCTTTGTACTTAGTATTGTACCTATATAAAAAAATATCCCAAGAAACCTATTTTTTTCAGTAAGCGAAATTTGTTATTGAAAATTGGTTGTTACAAAAAGTGTTGAATATGTAAGAAAACATAACTATATAGCAAACAGAATTTTCTGTGACGCCATCTGTTCCAAGTTTCAACTGAAGATCTACTGACTACAAGCCCCATCTTCAGTTTCAAAATATAACTAATTTTAGCTAAAATCACTCATATTAAAAAGTTGTTATTTAACTGATCACACAATATTCAATAAATATAAATAAATGTTAATTACTTATATTTTGATACCAAAAATATATTTCTTATTTAAGTTATGAAAAAATGGAATATAAAATTATGTGACCGCACCTTACTTGTAATGTATTTTTTTTTTTTTGGACACAATACTTGTAATGTATTTAAAATCATCATTTTAACTACGAAAGGAAAGAGGAGGACCTATTTTCGAGAAACATAACAACCACACCGCAAGGGCTCTAGCGGATCGAATATCCCAAATATTTAAGGTATCTGGATCGTAATTCAACGGATCCATGTTTTTATTATCTTTATCCAGATCCTAAGCTTAAGGATTTCTGGATGTCGAATATCCTTCTAACATTGTAATATTTGGCCGATATCCGGATCCGGATTTTGGTCCTTAACATAAATAAATTTAATATTAAAATATAAAAAATATCAACAATAATGTAAAAATAAAAGTATATATAATGTTTTTAATTATTTCAATATATAATTTTACAAAATTTATATAAAATTCGTATATATATATATAAAATTTAAATATATAGTTTCGGTATAAATTTTAAATATATATATTTAAATATATAGGGTTTCGGTATCATTTTAAAGAAGTGGTTGAGTAAGCCAACAACTTATTCATTTTAAATTTTATAATTATAGTTTATCTAAACTATTAAAACTGAAGTACATTTAGTACTTAACCCTAACATTTCTTAAATAATTACAATTGAATGCCACTGATATTATCTTTGCATCCAAACACTAATTCTTAATAAGAAAAAAATAAATTTGGATTAAGCCCATTAACAATCTTTGTCATTAAAATTGAATATTTCATAAAAAAAATGAATATGTATTATTCAAAAATTTATAATAAAACAAAATTATACATATATATATAGCATTAAATTAGTTTTATTTTTATTCATATTCATATAAGCTACCAACTATATTTGAACTATAAAAAAATAATAATGTTAATGATTTTTTATTATAATCTGAACTTATTCATTTACAATAACAAAATTATGTAACTTTCCATAAAAAATTGATGATTAAAATACATACTAATATTTATTATAAATAGTTATATATACAAACAAATACAATGTATTATCATTTGTAAGATATATATCTAATAAGAATAACTAATGTAATTTATAAATTAAAAAAAATTAATCACCATATAATACATATATACAATTAGGTGTAGGACGGATCAAATATCTAGGGTATTCTAGGATATACGGATTCGAATATGCATTTGTCGGATTCTTAAAATTGTTATCCGGATTCGGATATTTGGGGTTAGAATATTCATACTAAAATTCACTTACACGCAGACATTCGAACCTGTTTTTTTAATTTAAAATAAATTAAAAACTAACTATTAACCATCTATTTAGTCTATTTAAATTTATTATTTAAAAAACTTAAGAATCATTAAAATTTAATAAAATTAAAATTTTAGTTATTTTATATAAAAAAATATATAATATACATAGATAACTATAATTAAATTTTAAATATTTAATATCTAGATCTGAATATCCAGACTTAAAATTTTGCTATCCGAATTTATAATTGGATCAATCAAATCCGTAAAATTATTATCATGATCCATGAATATCCGTTTTCGAAGAGGATAAGATCCTGAATTGGGTAACGGATATTGAATATTAAGTTCAAGTCATATATACAATTATATCAAACAAATTGCTTAAAATATTAGAAATTCACAAAAATAACACCCGCGCGGACGCGCGGGTCAAAGACTAGTTGATATTAAAATAGAAGTACTATATGAAATAAATTTTTTCATTTAAGTAAATAAATAAATATTATTCACTGTTAAATTAGTGTTAAAATTTGTACATTTTTATAAAAAAAAAATTGTCAACATTTGTTAAACTTTCATATCTAAAAATATATATTATCTTTTTTTGAGACTCAAAAAATATACAATTACTAAAATTATTATAACAAAATATAAGTTATACAACTAAACTTTAGTTGATGTGTTATTCACAAATATGGTATTAGAAAACTTTAAAATTTAACAATTCATTTAAAATATTTATAACAATTCAATTTAAATATAAATTTTAATATTTTAATTATAATAAATAGGTTGAAAAATATAAAAAAATATTTACTAAAAAATTAACTATTTTTATATAATTAATGCACTATCATAAAATAATGTTAATAAAAAAGATTAATAATAAAATTCTACAATAACATAATATATAACACTAAAATGTAAATTATATGTTTAAAACGTTTAAAATAATATCAAAGTTTTACATTTATTAAATAAACATAAATCCGCACGGATGTGCGGGTCAGAGTCTAGTATATTATTAAGGAAATGCAAATATAATAAATAAAATTAGTATATATATATATATATTACTAATTTTAAAATAATTATCAATAAAAATTAAGAATCCGGATATTCAGACTAAAAGATCAAGATATTCGGATTTGGTTTTGACGGATCTAATATTTTACTATCCAGTATTCGACCCCTCTGAATATTCGGATTTTCGGAGCGGATCCGAATTGAATATCAGATCGAATCCAGATCTTAATCGAATCTCGGATCGAATCTGGTTCTCAGATAATAAATCCCAGACCTACATACCACAGGTAAATTGATATGAATGGTTTAAATACAAAGAAGAACAAGCTCGAGACAAGGAAACGTGAGCCAGACTTTTCATGCAAGTTAGGAACCAAATATATATCTCAAGATTCTCTATGCCATTGACCACTCAGAGTTTGAGTAGCAAAATGTCACATCCCAGATTCGAACCCAATCTTTAATGAAAAGATTAGTACTTAATTGGCTATAAAAAGGAAGAAATCCTTTCAGTTTTCTCCGGAGAAGCAAAACATAGTGAAGCCTTGCTCGACTAAGAAGACAATTGCCGTCAATGGAGGAGAAGCCACCCAAGAACCGCCATTGACCATGTAATCTAACCGGAGATGAGGTCTCTTCGTGTTTCAGTCCTTTCTCATCGTTTTCTTGAGTCTTCTTTTCTTTTTGTTCTAGATCCGGCCACTGGTGGGGGGAAGAAAACCCTAAACTCTCTTTTTAGTTCTCCTTTATCCTTTTCTTTTCTTCCAGATCTCTGATTTAGGGTTAGGATGGAAACCAACCCTTGTATATGTCTGGTTCGTAAGGATCCATAAAACCAGAGCTACTTTGTTTCATTTCTCAATCCACAGATCTAGGCTAAGGTGAGGGCTTGTTGCAATCTTTATCTCCTTCTAGCATTATCTCATCATGATAGAAGTGTCTAAGTTGATATACATCTTGATGCTTGATGTGTGAAAGACAAAGATCTATTGTTAGGTTGTTAGAACATGGTTGAATGATGTTTGAAGATTGTATGTGTTGATTTTATTGACTAGGGTTATGATTTATGTGGGTGATGTATATGCGAGTGGTGTTTATGAGTTAGAGAAATATTTAAGGCCTATGTGTGCCGGTGCAACGTGTTGGGGAGTTCTCTGGAGTTGCAAAGTTTCTTGTTGAGTCATGCTAGGACCAAACTAGGTGGCATGATTCATTGCTTGTGAAGTTGAGAATGTTGTAGAATGGATCACGTAGGGACCGAACGAGGTGGTTTGATCATGTGAATGTTGTAGCACGGATCACACAAGGACCGAACAAGGTGGTGTGATAGTGTGAATGTGGTGGCACGGATTACACAGGGACAAAATGAGGTGGTGTAATAGCGTGAAGGTGTTGAACTAACGGGGACTGATCCATTTGGTGAGGTACCACGCGATAACATGAGAAGCGTGGGGATCGATCAAGGGGGTGTAGTCTCATGTTGGCACCGCCAGGGTTTAACCTCGTTTCTTGTTGTTTGCTATTAAATAACTAGATGTTGAAGTTAGATACTTATGCTATGTTGTGTGATGATTGTTGGTGATTGATTTAGGGGCTCTTAGAGCTTTCCTCACTAAGTATTTGTCAAAAAGCTCTGATATGGCCTATTTATTGCCAGTTTTAAGCCATGTTATAGGATTCATTTAGGGTCTATTATGTGTGTTTTGGCGATCTTTTAAGGTCTTTACATGTCCAGGTACGTTTTGGAGATATATGGAAATACTTGGAGCTTTTGGACCATTTAGAAGAGAAGAATTCGTAGCTGATCATTTAGAGAGTTGAAGTACAAGATTCTCATCGATCGGCGACACAACCTTGGCGTCGACCAATGTTACATGACCAAGTTCGATCGATGTTGCACATCTGCCATCGATCGACGTCCAAATCGCAGCCAGCTGATTTCAACCCCAAGTTAGAGATAATACAATATATTACAAGATTACCCCTGGACGAGTTTTGACCTAGATTTTAGGGTTTTGTATTTATACTTTATGTATTACACCAAAGAAAGAGCGCGGTGTGCCAGTGGAAGATTGTGTGGACCAGCATTCCATTATAGTTTTAGGATTTTATTTAGGGGATAAGATTCATAACTCCTTATGGAGATTTGTATGGGAACCCCAATATTTTTATCTATGCATTATATTCAAACTATTATTCTTACTTTAATTATGTCTCAGTAGTTATCAACTAGATTTAGGGTTGAATGATAGCAAACATGTATTAGCACAAAAGTAGGATTGCTAGGTTAAGTTAATATTCATCAATTGAGTTGTGCTTAATGCTTGCATTCTAGAGTAGCTAAATAGGATCTCAAAAGTAGGACATGGACGAATACGAGAGTAGGTTTTGTGCCAGAATAGACTCTATTGAACTAGATTGTTAGGCGCATGCGAGAGCTGGTCTAATTAGCTTGGTGAACATATCAAATCTCGTTCATACTTCTTTCTAATTTCACTATTGATCGACATCAGGCCTTATCCGTCGATCGATGGTCTTTTCTTTTGCTCGCATACGAGAGTTAGAGTTAAAAGGGTCAGAATAGTTAATATTTGAGTTTTAGAATATTTACATATCCATGCTTCTTATTCCCTATAATTCATTGAGCTTGAAACCCTAGATCTAGCATATTTACATTTGCATCTAGTTAGTTTATTATCATATTCACACTATTAGCATATTTCCATATTGCATTTATACCTTCTAATAAGGAATATTTCCTTAAACTGATTACTTGTTACAATATATATAATTAGCGAGCTTAGTTTTTAGAAATAATAAATATATTGTGTGTCATTGTTCTATGTGGATTTGATCCCTAAGTACTACACATAATCTCCTTGGCAAGAATATTATTTTGTGTGTTAGGGTTAAAGGTTAATTTAATAGTTAATTGTTTATGATATACCCTGCTAGAACAATAAAAACACACTCATGTCAAATTTGGTGTCGTTGCCGGGGAACATTGATCGCCATTAAATTCAGTTTCTAAGATTTAGTCTAGTTTTTTTTTACTTTCAAAGTTACTAAATTTTTTTTTCTTTGTTTTTTAGGCACATGCAAAAGAGTACTAGGAGCAATAAATGACAAGAATTATTATTCTCAGATCCACATAAACTTGAACGTACGATTCGTAAAGAAAGACGACAAGAATCGACCAACAATATCTACTCAGCATCGACCGACACTTCTTTACAGACAACATCGACCGACATCAGAACTCTAGCATCGACCGACATTGATCACTCAACATCGATCGACATCATCTCACCTGCATCGATCGACGACAACAGACGATTTCAAATGGTTGCGCCTATAGTAGTGGTTCAAAATGAGAATGAAGACTTGCATGACCTCGACGGCATCTGCGTAATGCAGCATGTCAAAAGATAGACGATCAGGGGGATGTAGTCCCTGACACCGAAGCAGAAGCAGACGCTGCAATAGCTTAACCTGAAGCAAAAGCCCAAGATGCTAGAGGCATGGAGATTTCAAGGCCAATCAGAAGACCATGGATCGAATTTATGTTTGACAAAGTACTGGAGGGAAAACAAAAGATGACTGTCGATTCAATGGGAAGATAGATTTCATGTACCTTCACCTAAACACAAAGATCAAAGATCTCGACACCTGTGTAGGGGAGCTGGAGAATCAGGTGACTCAGACAAGTGACACCCTTAAGGGATACGAGGCTATGGTTAGGGAGAAGGAAGAGTATGGACAGGAACAACACGTCAATATTGTGATTGATGATGATTTTTGGGTATAAGTCAAGAAAGAAAGGACACAAGAGGAAGGGTTCCGTCTAGGAAATTTGAGTTCGTTAGGAAGTTCGCACAGGAATCGATCGACACAAGATACTGAGAATTGATCGATGGTCCATGTGGAGTTGGAATAATCGGGAAAATCTTCCAACATCTCTCGACGCAGAGATCGTAAAATCGATCGATGGTACCCAGTAACAAAATGAGTTCATCAACCAAAGGTCACAAATATGACAAATCCAGAGCAGAAGATGAATAAATCAGAGCCTATGATGGTTTATAAGGTTACCGAGGGTCATCCTAGGAAAAAGTCGAGGATCATTCTGAAGAAGAAAAGTGATCCTGGGAAATTTGTGATGTCATGTCTGATAAAAATTCATGAGTTTCCCAATGCCCTATGCGACACCGGATCGTTAGTGAACATCATACCCAGAGCTATGGCAGAGAAGTTGAACCTGAGAGTGGAGCCTTCCAATGATTCTTTCATTTTTGTGGATTGCTCTAGGGTAGATTCTGGGGGGTATTTGTAGAGATGTCCCACTGCATATTCAGAACGTCTTAGTCCCGATAGACTTCCATGTGATGGACATCCAGATCAATTGGAACTCTTCTTTGTTACTTGGAAGAGCTTTCATGGCCACCGTAAGATCTATCTATGACATGAAGACAAACATGTTGTGTCTTTCCTTGATTGATCATAATGTTTATAATGAAATTTATAAGAATAAAACTTCCCTCACAAAATTGTGTAATGATGCAGAGCTTGTGGCCACATGCTTCTGCGATTACGAGTTCCATGAGCAGTCAGTAGAAGGAACATCAATCGATACCCAGACTAGCACATCGATTGACGATCTTTGAAATCAACAATCTATCGACACCCACCCTTTATCATCGATCGACATTCACCTTTCAGAACCGATCAACACCTACCATGCAGATCTCGATTACAAACCAGCCTACCTCAAGTACGTCAAAGATTACAAAGAAGAAGAGATGATTGAATACCGAGGAATTGCTATGGAAATGGATGGTGTTTTTCATGTTTCCCATCAACTCAGGGAATTGACATCGATCGACGGTAACCACTCACATCGATCGATATTGTTCGTAATTCAGAGACCAAACCAGATTCAGATGGAGAACGCAAAAGAGAATATGGTTATCTATAACCAGGCGAGTTCAGTATTATGAGAGACCCAGATGGTCACACAAGAGCTATGGATGGCAGAATTCTACATGTCACGAAGGAAGATGTGGCAGATATACTTGCAATTTCCAATGGAGCTGGAAACCTTTTTGGCCACCAGTCCAATTATCGAGCATCGATTGACGGTCACCATACACCATCGATCGACAACCATCAGGCTTACCAAGAATGTAGTGAAGCTTACGAAGAATACAATTCAAATTACAAGGATGGAGAATTGATTGAGTCTCGCAGCCTGGCACTAGAAGAAGTTGGTTGGGTAATGAATGGGAAAGTAGATAATCGAGCATCGATCGACGACATCTCTTGGCCTTCGAACGACATCAAACGAAAACCAGAACAATTACTTGGAGCATAAGATACATAAGATGGTTATCTCAAACCAGATGAGTTTGGAATTTTCAGAGATACAGAAGGACGTCCAAGAGATCTTTATGGGAGAACTTTAAATCAACCTAAGGAGGATGTAGCAGACACCCTTGTTATGGCTAATGGATCAGGAAGTTTATTTGGACAACAACAACATCCATTGATCGACACACAAGTACATGCATCGATTGACAACAAGAAGCAGAAGCACAAGCCGATCCACAATCAAACATCGATCGACGAAAAAAAAAGCATGCATCGATCGATACCACCATTCCAGGAGTCCATGAGTTTTGTACATCTAACCCCTTTAGTTCAGAAAATCCAGGATCGATCGGTTGGATAAACCCCCTATTGAGTGACGGTAATGAGGAGTATGGAACAAGAGCTTATGATGCTGATGGCAAGAGAATTTTCTATTGGGAAAAGAAAGGTGATTAAGACATATACAGAGATGAGAATGGTAATGCACGAGCTATAGACAGAAGAGTTGTGAATGTGCAAGAAGAAGATATAATGACAGTTCTAGAAAGAGCTACTATGTTTGAATACATCTACATATGTTTACCTAAACATGCAGCAAATATCGGTATGTCCATGAAGACGCAAGAAAAATACAGCAGAGCAGAGATTGACGATATCGTGAATGAGATCTACAAAGCTTAAGAGATGTCATTGGATGATTTCTACAAGATTCTTGATGATGTCTACTATCCTATAGACAAGTGCCTCACCGTTTTGACTACACGCATGGATGAGGTGAAGCAAGATCTTGATATTATTCAAAGACAGCGTATGATTGGAGCAAACCGAGTGCCACCGATCGACGGCAACATCATGCCATCGATCGATACTAAGTTCGACAGACATATATCTGCAGAAGACAAACAATTAGAAGACAGGTTCAAGAAGATTACTCTTTCTCAAAATCTGATGAGGGAAGGTATTTCTCAGCAATTGAAGTATATGTTAGAGACTACAGCTGCCAGACTTAGAATGATACAACGCAGTATTGAGAATTTACAAAGGAGAATGCATTCAGTGGAGGTTACTAAGGAGATCATAAAGAATGAGAAAGCCAGAGGAGATGAGACAATGAGAAACTTTGTTGGTACATGGTTTCAGTAGAGCAAAGAAGATGTAGACACTTGTTTTCCAAGTGTTGATCCACCTTCATTATAGTCAGAAAGTTCAATCCGTCGAGCTTAAGACTATAATCAAGCGCTGAGTGAGAGGCAACTCACTGTTTAGTAAGTTTTTATTTAGTTTTTACTTATACTACTACTTATTTCAAGTTTTACTTTTATTAACAAACTATTTGAGTCCATCATCGATCGACCCCATAGAGGCACCATCAGTCGACAGTGGATCGCGGCCATCGATCGACCAAACCCGCCTACATAGATCGACACTCTCTTACAGAGAGAGATATCGAGTTTTCTACTTAAGTTATTTACTTATGATTTGATTGTTCCTAACTAATTCGGGGCGGATTATACTGGAGACAATGTAATTTAAGTCTTGGGAGGTTCATTAATGATATTTTATTGTTTTTGAGTTTTATTTACTATCTATATATAAGTTTTTCAAAAAAAATTATTGAGTCAAGAAGAGGACTATGATTAAGATTTATTATTGACTAATCACATTTTTAGCACTATTCTTAGAAGGTTGTTTGCAGATATTACTAGAGATACCAAAGTGGATCATCTTGCCACTATATCACACTTGTTTAAGAAAGTTTAAAGGAACCAAAACTGATTTCCAACACCAATCCTAACATTATTTTCTTGTTTTAGGATTTGGTATACACTGGATCGGATTCCTTTTAAAAGTTCGGAAGGTAAAAGTCTGTGTGCTTCTGATTCCCCTCTCTCTCCCCTTCAGATTAAAAAAGAAGTCAAACAAGATTTGGTGGCTAAAATCATTAAAGCTTAATTCATATGATCCTAGAAAGAGATAAAGGTCAAAAAGAAGTGAACATGATCTCGCGGCTACAACCATTAGGGTTTGATTCATGGAAGCTTATCCAAATATCTAAGTCAATTACAAAAAAAATTATACCCTCAAAAGAAGAGAGACATTGACTAAGAAGAAGTGAGAAGAGAGAGAGAGAGAAAATGGATTAGAAACTACATGTGTGTGCATATACTTTCAGAGGTAAGATTCCATGTGTCATTTGATCGATACTCCCAAGGTAAAGCTTGCACTTTTATTTTATGCAAAGAAATGAAATCAGTAGAGGGGCGAGTCAGAAGTATTTGCTAAGTTGTTGGTAGAATGAATTTGGTTGCTATACTAGGATAGGGTATATAAAGTTTCTCTGTGATTAACTTGATAGGATGTGGCTGCAATAAAGTAATGTGACAGTTATACTTAGACATTATTTCAGTCTTCACTTTTCAAAACCTCTTTCACAGTCTTGTTTGCTTGAGGACAAGCAAAATGTTAAATCTGGGGGAGTTGATATAGCCTATTTATTACCAGTTTTAGGCCATGTTATAGACTCCATTAAAGGTCTATTATATACATGTCCATGTACGTTTTGGAGATATATGGAGATACTTGGAGCTTTTGGAGTATTTAGAAGAGAAGAATTCGTAGCTGATCATTTAGAGAGTCAAAGTACAAGATTGTCATCGATCGACGACATAAACTTGGCGTCGACCGATGTTACATGACCAAGGTCGATCGATGTTACACATCTGCCAGCGATCGACATCCAAATCGTAGACAGTCGACTTCAAGCCCAAGTTAGAGTCAAGACACAATATTACAAGATTACCCCTGGACGAGTTTTGACCTAGATTTTAGGGTTTTATATTTATATTTTATGTATTACACCAAAGAGAGAGCACAGTGTGCCAATGACAGATTGTGTGCACCATCATTCCATTATAGTTATAAGATTTATTTAGGGGATAAGATTCATAACTCCTTAGGGACATTTGTATTGGAACCCAATATTTTTATCAACTAGATTTAGGGTTGAATGATAGCAAACATGGATTAGCCTAAAAGTAGGATTGCTAGGTTAAGTTAATATACATCAATTGAGTTGCACTTAATGCTTGCATTCTAAAGTAGCTAACTAGGATCTCGAAAGTAGGACATGGACGACTACGAGAGTAGGTTTTGTGCCAGAATATACTCTATTGAACTAGGTTGTTAAGCGCCTACGAGAGCTGGTCTAATAAGCTTGGTGAACATATCAAATCTCGTTCACACTTCCTTCTGATTTCAAAGCATCAATCTCTATAGCTATTCATATTCTTTTTGAGCTTCGCTGATCCTTCCTAACAATTGCTTGATCCAAAGCATCTATAGAGGTTGTTCTATCCTCAACAACAGTAGCAACATAGCCGTAAATTAGCCAAAGTGGAAACCAACTCTTGCATATCTTTTGTCTCTGAGACGGCGACCTTACGTCTACTAAGGGTGTCAACCACTTGGTTTGCTTTCCCCTGGTCATAAACGATATCTAGATTGTATACCAACAATAACTCTACCTATTTGTGTTGCCTTAGATTCAGGTCTCCTTGGGTAAATATGTGCTTTAAAATTTTGTGGTCCGTGAATACTTGCACCTTCTTTCCATAGAGATATGACCTCTAAATCTTGAATGCAAATACAACTGCCGCTAGCTCCAAATCATGTGTTGGGTTATTGACCTCATCTGGCCTCAATTGTCTTGATGCATAGGCAACCACTTGCTTTTCTTGCATAAGCACACATCCTAGTCTTGTACCAGAAGCGTCCGTATAAACCGTGTATGGTATTATCGTCCTTGGTAATACCAATACTGGTGACTGGGTTAGTTGTTCCTTCAACCTTTCAAAAATCTTAGCACACGCTTCTGACCATACGAACTTCACATCCTTTCCCCTCACTATGGTGATAGTCTTAGACGTACTTGCAAATCCTTTCACATACTTCCTGTAATAACCCGCCAATTCAAGGAAACTACGAACCTCAGTAGCACTTCCAAGCATAGGCCAATTTGTAATGGCGACAATTTTCTCCGGGTTCACAACAACTCGTGCTTCGGATATGTTAGGCCCCAAAAATCTAATATCATGTTTCCAAAAGCTACACTTGCTTGACTTAGCATACAATTGCTACTCCGGCAACTTATTTAACACCACTCTTAGATGCCAATCATGCTCTCCTTGACTCTTAGAGTATACCAAGATATAGTCGTTGAACACGATCTAACACTTGTCAGAGTATTCCAAAAACATGTTGTTCATCAACTTCCTAAACACTACTGGTGTGTTGGTAAGGCCAAATGGCATCACCACAAACTCATAGTAACCATAACGTGTCTGAAAGGTCGTCTTCCTTACGTCTTCCTCCACAATCGGTATCTGATGATACTCAGATGCAGAATCTATCTTCGAGAACCACGACACTCCTTGTAGTTTGTTCAACAACTCGTCGATTCTTGGCAGAGGGTACTTGTTCTTTATAGTCACTTTGTTCAATCCACGATAATCCATGGAAAGTCTAAAACTTTTGTCCTTTTTATTTACAAATATGATAGGTTCTCTCCAAAGTGAGCTACTCGGTCTAATGAATCCCTTATCCATTAGATATTCAGATGCCTCTTCAGCTTAGTCATTTTTATTTGGTACCAAACGATATGGCTCCAAGCGATGCGGTGACTTCGACACTGGTGCCATACCAGGTATCAATTCTATGTTAGATGCACTACCTCATGTTGGTGGCGGTCCTGTCAAGGGTTCATACACATCGGTATACTCTGCTACAACGAAATAGTGTATAAGTCGGTTTCCTTATCCGACCCCTTGATTTTGATGGTAGCGAGATAAGCATCACTTCCGTTCTCCAATAAATCTTCTGCTTGCATTATTGATATGATTGAAATTCCCTTACGTCTCTTTATCCCTTGGAAAATGATTCTTTCTTCGAACTTGGGAATGTACACGCGCGCCTTTGGGCAATCCATCACGGCCTTGTGATAAGTCAACCAATCCATTCCTGAGATTCGCTTGTAGTAGTTTAACTCCAATTAACTAGATTTATTTTAAGCTCAATGCCTTCATGAAGATGGGGACATCCTCACACGCTCTGGTAGACTTCAATAAATCGGTTCTTGCAGTCTCTATCAGTTTGGGCATAAATAGTTAACAATACTAAAGATACAATATTTTCCTGTTAAAGAATGAAAACAAATGAGTTTAAAAGTGAAGGAGTGGTCTCGATGGTGCTCTAGACTAATAGTTTTTGAAATATCTTTCTTCTTAGAAAACCAAAAAAACTTTGGAAAGCCGATTTTTTTAAAGATCTTAAACTTCATTCCGATAGAAACCAAACAAAAAGCATTTACCCCCCCCCCCCCCCCCCCCCCCCCCCCCCTCTACAGAGTCCCGGTTTAGGACCGGGGGCCCTAATCCAAGCTTTGATACCACTTTTCACGCCCGCCTCTTACTTAACTGAGACGGCATGTATTAACATTGCCTTCACCCACACGAAACATTTAACAAAGACCAATGCAAATCTTATTCCCAAGGATCGAATCCAAAAGACTTACAAAACCTTATTAAAATGAATAGGAAACACTTAAAACTAACTTATCAAGTCTTAAAATGAAACAACATAATAAAAATCCAACACCCAAAAACTTACCACTACACCTAGACGACTACTCCTCCACTTCATCGAACTCACCTGAAAAGAAATAAGGGTGAGCATGAAATGGGTGTGTTTTTATTGTTCCAGCAGGGTATAAATATCCTAAACAATTAACTATCAAATTAACTCTTAATCCTAACACACAAAATAATACTCTTGCCAAGAGAGATCAAGTGTAGTACTTAGGGATCGAATCTACAGAGAACAATGGCACACAATAAATTTCTTATTTCTAAAGACTAAGCTAGGTAATTATATATATTGGTAACAAGTAATCAGTTTAAGGAAATATTCTTTATTAGAAGGTATAGATGCAACATGGAAATATGTTAATAAATGGAAATATGATAGTAAACTAACTAAATGCAAATGTAAATATGCTAAATTTAGGGTTTCAAGCTCAATGAATTATAGGGAATAAGAAGCACGGATATGTAAATATTCTAGAACTCAAATATTAATTATTTTGACATTTTTAACTTCAACTCTCGTATGTGAGCAAAAGGAAAGACCATCGATCGACGGCTAAGGCCTGATGTCGATCGATGGTGAATCAGAAGGAAGTGTGAACGAGATTTGATATGTTCACCAAGATTATTAGACCAGCTCTAGTATGCGCTTAACAACCTAGTTAAATATAGTCTATTCTGGTACAAAACCTACTCTCATAGTCGTCCATGTCCTACTTTCGAGATCCTAGTTAGCTACTCTAGAATGCAAGCATTAAGCGCAACTCAATTGATGGATATTAACAAGCTTATTAGAATAGCTACAGAGATTGATCGTAAAGCAAGTTATTGGATGCCTTATAGGACAAATGGAACTTACTTGTATAAAAATAGAGAGTGTGTGTGTGTGTGTGTGTGTGTGTGTGCGCCAATAATAAGGATCTGTAGGACGAGATCTTGCGTCAGGCGCATAACTCTTAGTTTTCCATACATTCGGGAAGCACCAAGATGTATCAGGACCTAAAACGTTATTACCATTGGGAAAATATGTAGAGGGATGTTGTCACTTGTACTTCGCAGTGTCAGACTTGCCAGATGGTCAAAGAAAAAAGATAATTACCAAGTGGGCTATTACAAGAGTTGATGTTACCCGAATGGAAGTGGGATAAGGTGAAAATGGACTTCGTTGCCGGGTTGCTAATAACAACTGGGAATAAGGACGCGATTTGGGTGATCGTGATTAGACTCAAAAAATCTGCACATTTCCTAGCTATCAAGAAGACTGATGGAGCAGATCGTTTAGCACAAAAGTATCTGGAATTAGTGGTACGTTTACTTGGAGTGCCGATAAGCATCGTAAAATACCGTGACCCGAAGTTCACATCAACATTATGGCAAGCCTTTAGAAGGCATTGGGTACAAAAGTACACCTTAGCACGGCTTATCACCCACGAATGGACAATCTTAGCAGACAATACAAACACTAGAGGACATGCTAAGAGCTTGTATACTTGACTAGGAAGGAAAATGGGGTCAGTTTTTTACCGTTGGAAGAGTTTGCATACAACAATAACTACCATTCAAGCATTGGAATGTCCTCATATGAGGCTTTATGTGGGAGATCATTTCGAACTCCACTGTGTTGGACAAAAGTGGGGGAGAAGTGAGACTTAGGGCCATAAATTGTTAAGGAAGTTGTTGAGCAAGTGGAATTGCTTAAGTCTCGGCTGAAAGAGGCTCATGATCGACAAAAGAGTTATGTTGACCAAAGGAGAAAAACACTAGAGTTCGAAGTAGGAGATGAAGTATACTTGAAAATAAAAACCTAAAGAGGAACAGTCGAGTACCGCAAGTTAAAAAAGTTGAAGCCAAGATTTTTAGGACCGTACTGCATCATTGAGAGGCTTGGAGCAGTAGCATATCGACTTAAGTTACCACATGAGTTATCGGATATCCATAATGTATTTCATGTATCAATTCTGAGAAAAAATTGTTAGGGAACCAGAGTTGATTCTCCAACAGCCACCGAAAGATGTTATTCACAATCTAACAGTCCAAAGCAGACCAGTTAAAGTTTCAGAAATGAAATACATGGATGTCCAAGGGAAAAAAAACCAAGATGATCCATGTGTGTTAGGAAAGAGATAGAATTAGTGAGGAGACTTGGGAGCCAGAGTCACAAATGCAATCGTCTTACCCCGAGTTGTTTCCGAGTGTTGAGATTCCACCTGATGTTGACGTGAATTCGAGGGTGAATTCATGTTTAGTGGGGGAGAGTTGTCACATCCCGGTCCCGATTTAATGAAAAGGTCTGTGATGAATTGGCCCATATAGAGAAACCCCTAGGTTTTCCCCTTCCTCCCCTATAAAAAGGATGCGCTCCTTAGGTTTTATCCAAAGAAGTAAAACGTAGTGAAGCCCTGCCAACTGAGAAGATAGTTTCCGTCGATGGAGGATAAGCCATTGGAGCCACCGTGAGCCACCGGAGAACCGCCGGCGACCGTGTAATATCATAGGAGAGGAGATCTCATTGTGTTTTAGTCTCTTCTTGTTGTTTTCTTGAGTCTTCTTCTCTTTTTATTATAGATTCGGCCACTGGTGAGGGTAAAAACTCTAAAATCTCTCTTTTTGTTATGTCTTATCCCTTTTCTTCTTCTAGATCTCTGATCTAGGGTTTGGGTGGGTGGCCTATCAGAAAGTGATTCGTGATATTGTGTGATTGAGGCCAAAGAACGGAGAAAAGTCATGTGGTTATTGCAGGGTCAGTAAACAATTATTTCGAGCCTTGGAAAAGTTAATGCACCGCCTGTCAAATGAAATGGGGCCCACGGGCCGAGTGAGCGGCGTGGGTGGCCCATTAGTCGTGGGCGGTCGGGGTGTTACAATTGTAGCATGGATCACGCGAGGACCAAACGAGATGGCTCGATCATGTGAATGTTGTAGAACAAATTGCGCGGGGACCGAACGAGGTGGTGTGTGAATGTAGTGGCACAGATTTTGCAGGGACTAAACGATGTGGCGTAATAGTGTGAAAGCGTTGAAATCATGGGGACCGATCGAGGTGGTGAGGTATCACGCGACAACATGAAAAGCGCGTAAACCGATCGAGGTGGCATAGTCTCATGTTGGTATCTTCGGGGTTTAACTTCGTTTTTATTGTTTGCTATTAAAATTTACTGGATGTTTAAGTTAGATACTTATGCTATGTTGTGTGATGATTGTTGGTGATTGATTTCAGAGCTCCTAGAGCTTTTCTCAGTGAGTACTTGTCGAAATGCTCATCCCTCCTTTCTTTTCACGTGAGTTTGATGAAATAGAGAAATAGTTATTTTGGTGTGGTGTTAAGTTTTTGGGCGTTGAGTTTTTATTATGTTGTATTATTTTAAGACTTGATAAGTTAGTTTTAAGTTTTTTCTATTTGTTTTAGTATGATTTTGTAAACTTTTTGGATTTGATTTTTAAGAATAAAACTAGCCTTTGACCCGCGCGCCCGCGCGGGTGTTATTTTTATGAATGTTAAATATTTTAAGCAATTTGTTTGATATAACTGTATATATGAATGAAAATTAATATTCAATATCCGTTATCCGATCTGGGATCCCATCCGCTTCAAAAAACGGATATTCGAGGATCCTTATAGTGATTTTACGGATTCGACTGATCCAAGTACGAATTCGGATAGTAAAATTTAGGTCTCAATATCTGGATCTGGATATTAAATATTTAAAATTTAATTATAGTTATCTATGTATATTATATATACTTTTATATAAAATAACTAAAATTTTAATTTTAAATTTGAATGCTTTTAAAGTGTTTTACAATAATAATTTTAAATAGACTAATAGATGGTTAATATTTAGGTTTTTATTTAAAAAACAGGTCCAAATATCTGCGTGTATTCGGATTTTAGTCTGAATATCCTAACCCCGAATATCGAGATCCGGATAACAATTTTACGAATCCGACAAATGCATATCCGAATCCATATATCCTAAAATACCTCGGAAATTTGATATGTCCTCTACATAACTGTGTATATGTATTATATGGTATTTAAAAATTTTAAATTTATAAATTACATAAATTATTCTTATTAAATATATCGTACAAATGAATAATACATTGTATTTGTTTGTATATATAACCATTTATAATAAATATTAGTATGTATTTTAGTTACTAAATTGTTATGGAAAATTACATGATTTTGTTATTTTAAATGAATAAGTTCAAATTATATCAAAAATTATTGACATTATTAGCTTTTTTATAGTTCAAATATAGTTGGTTAACTTATATGAATATGAATAAAAAATAAAACTAATTTAATTCTATATATATATAAACACATATACATTTTTCAATGATAAATGTTGTTAATGGGCTTAGCCCAAATTTATTTTTTTCTTGTTAATAATCAATGTTTAGATGTTTGGATGCAAAGATAATATCACTGGCATTTTTTGTAAATATTAAGTAAAATCAAGGATTATTTCTTATTTGTACTTCAGTTTTAATAGATTAGATTTGCTTTAGCCGTTATTAAGTATTTTGTGTGGGTAAAAACAATGTAAATATTTATCGTCTCAGTTTTACATAAGAGGCGGACGTGACACGAAATCTGATGCACTTGTATCATGGTTCCGCTTTATTTCTCTAGCGTCACTCGACTTATTTGATAAAAAGACTCATATATCACATTTCATCAATGATTTAACCATGTCCAGACTTACTGAACGACATGTTTATCTCAAAAGGTCTTATTAAACACTTTACAACTTTATTACTTCTTCCATTTCTTATTAAATGATATTTTATATGAGTGTACATATATTAAAAATTTTACTTTAAAAAAAAGATAATATTAAAATATAATTTCTTTGATTATAAATGCAAATACTAAAAAGGTATTCCCTCTGTTTTATAATAAATGTCATTCTAACCATTTTTTCTTGTTCTATAAAAAGTGTCAATTTACAATTTCAATGCAAATTATATTTACTTTCAGCTGAAAATTAATTGCAAATTGCATTGATTTTATAAATAATTTTATTTATCTTTAATACTATTGGTCAAAGAGATGTAATTAATAATAATTTACATATATTTCATACAATTTCTTAATTTGTGTGAAAAAATGTCATAGTGACACTTATTCAATAACGGAGGGAGTAATTAGTTATACAATTTTTGATAAAGATAAAATTATCTAAATATGTGAAAACATCATCAATTATGAAACAACAAAAATCACTTAAAACATCAACTATACTGAAATGTTTTTGATCTTGAAACTTTTTGTTTTAATGGATCTCAAGGGAAGAGTTTTGTTGAAGGGAATACTATATAACTTTGATGGACTTTACAATTTTCTTGAAGGGAAGATGAAGAGTTTGTAACGTTTTCCATGTGCTGGATTTATGATAAATGAAATTTCCTTTCACTAAAAGTACAAAACAAAAACCAAAATATTTTAGAGAAACACTTTAAGATAGAATTCAAAAAATTGATCATAATCAAAATATACTTTAACAAATGATGTAAATATATATTTATATATTTTAAGTTAAATAATACAAACTTAGAATTTAGAGTTATGTGACAAAATTTTGGAAGTAAGGTTTAAAATTAAAAAAAAAATATATTTAAATTTTTGAAATAAGAAAATTATTTTGGTTATTTTTTTATTGAAAATTATTTTTGTATTTTTGTGATAAAAATTAAAAAAAAATTCTATTTAATGGATTTGTCCAATATTTTATTGAACTTTTTTTTTGTCAACCAATATTTTATTGAACAAACGATGTCGTTTGAGCATTTAGAGGGAACGATGACGTTTCAGAAAATATATCATCTTCATCGTCATCGTTGTGAATTGCAATTAGCAAATCGACGAGATTAATCAAGTGAGAATCAATTTTGAAAATTTGGGTGGGTGATGAACTTGAAATTAGCAAATCCTATATGGGTTCCTGTAAAAGCTTTGTTATGTAGAACAACCACCACGAGAAGGAGTCTTTTCACTGCCACTGCCATAAACAGTTTATCCGAGAAGAAACATGAGGATGAGGTTTTGTAGTTGTTGGAGGTGGTGCAGCTGGAGTTTATGGAGCTATTAGGGCTAAAACTCTCTCACCTGAACTCAGAGTTTTGGTTATCGAGAAAGGGAGGTTTCTTTCTAAGGTTTACCATTCTTCTTTCTTTTAATTAAACTCAATTGGAGATTTTGTTTTTGTTTTGGTTCATTCTTCTGTTATTTGCAATCTGTAGGTGAAAATTTCTGGTGGTGGTCGATGCAATGTGACTAATGGGCATTGCACAGATACGATTGTGAGTGTTTTTCACTTAGAAAGTATAAAACTTTTATGCTTCAAAACTGCAGAAGCACGATTCTTTCTCTTTGATCATGTGGGAAGCATATTGTGTTTAAAGATTGGTAGAGCTTTACAATGGTACTATTGTCAGTGTTGTTATATACATAGAAAGCTTGAAACTTTATGCATGAGGAAAATCATGAAGCTTTCTTCTAGTTTTATCTGTTTTCATTTGATTTGAGCTTTTGTTAACTTAAACTGCATTTGTATGTAGAGATTGGCCGAGAATTATCCTCGTGGTAATAAAGAGCTTAAAGGTTCTTTCTTTTACACACATGGGCCTGCTGATACCATGTCATGGTTTTCTGAGCATGGAGTTCCACTAAAGGTTGTGAGTTTCCATCAACTTAATCTGTCCACATGTTTTTCTGATTCGGTCTAACTCTAGTATCCAACAGACTGAAGAAGATGGAAGAGTATTCCCTGTGAGCGATAATTCGTCTTCTGTTGTTGATTGTCTCTTACATGAAGCAACTATTAGAGGAGGTATCATAAAACATCAATCCTTCTTTATTCCTGAGTTCTCTTCACTCATAAATCCACTCAAATTTCATGAAGCAGTTAGGCTTGAGAGAGGAAAGTCTGTGTTAAGTGCTTCTACTCAACCCGATGGAAAGTTCCTCATTAAAGTTGGGAAGCGAACTGCTAACGTTTCTGAATCTATCGAAGCTTCATATCTTCTTATTGCTACTGGAAGCAGCCAACAGGTTACTTAAAGAACATGATTGTGTTTCTCAAAGACATTTCATAATGTTGTTTGATTATGTTACAGGGTCACTCCTTAGCCACTCAGTTTGGTCATTCCATTGTTGATCCAGTACCGAGTTTATTCACTTTTAAGATCAATGATCCGTTACTTGCTGAGTTAGCAGGAGTAAATTTCCTCTATTACTATATTTGCCTAGAATGAAAAAGTGTTATGAGCTTCATAATTGAGATTGTTTCTTTCTCTTACTCAGATTAGTTTCTCCAAAGTCCAAGCCAAACTGAAATTAGAACATCCACGCCCAGATATGTCAAAGCTCGTGCAGGTGTGCATCTCTCTTCCTCTTGCTACGCCTCACCTGTTTAACATTCTTTATCATGAGGACAGGTTCAAGTTCACTTGTTTTGTGTCAAGGTTGGTCCAATGCTTGTGACACACTGGGGACTTAGCGGACCGGTTATTCTCCGGCTCTCTGCATGGGGTGCACGTCATCTCTTTACTTCAGAGTACAAAGGTTCGGATCTTCCATCTTCAAAGAGAATTTTTTTTGTTCTCTCTGTAAAATAATAAAGGTTGATTTGGTTTGGTTATAGGGCTTCTTATTGTTGACTTCATACCGGATATTAACATCGAAACTGCTAAATCTCTACTCAAACAACACAAGCTGCAGTTTTCAGTAACAGCATTTCACACTTTTACTCTCTTTTCTTTTCTTTTTCTCTTGGTCTTTGATATTAAAAATTTTGAGCATTGTTTAATGCAGAAGCATAAGGTATCCAATACTTTTCCTCCTCAATTCGGTCTTGTCAATAGATTCTGGAGATACATTCTAGACCGCGAGGTTCTTACCAAACCTCCTCATAACACCTGTTGATCTTATGCAAATGTCCTTGACTATCTTCATGATCTAACAGGGTTCTTCAAAAGACACCTTGTGGGCTTCATTGTCAAATAACTCATTGAGCTCGATCTCTGATCTTCTTAAACATTGTACATTTCAAGTCACTGGAAAGGTATAACATCTAATATGAAATTTATTATCTTAATATTACTCAAGATAGTGGTGATGATGTTGTGTTTTGTTATGTTGCTATAAAAGGGTCAATTCAAGGATGAGTTTGTGACAGCAGGAGGAGTTCCTTTATCCGAGGTTTGCTTTTTGAAAAACTTAAAACTAATCCTTTTTTTCATTTGTTCCGGGTTTTTTAAAACCTGAATTTTACAAAGTCTCTTTGCTGTTTTAAGATTGCTTTGAAGACAATGGAGAGCAAATTGGTTCCTAATCTTTTCTTTGCAGGAGAGGTAAACACTACTTATTTGCTACAATATTTCAAGCATTCATTTATTTGGTCTTTCACATACATATACACTTGTCATGACCATCGTAGCATCATATATTTTCTTACATTTTGAGTCTTCAGGTACTAAATGTAGATGGAGTTACAGGAGGCTTCAATTTTCAGGTGAACATACAACATTTGTACTTTTTTATTTTGAACAATCAAAATGTAAAAAGTGGAATAGTAATTCATGCAAGGATTGTTGTATGCAGAATGCTTGGTCAGGTGGATATATTGCAGGCACCCACATCGGCAAATTAGCAAGTAACAGAAGTTCAACAGAAAGAAAAGTGATAGGATTATAGTCTTCTTAAGAGATACGCGTTGTATTTTTAGGATTGTAGTAATCATCAAACTCTGCCTCTTTTTAGAAAGAGTGTCTACAAATACCACAACCTCCAACAAAGAAAATAAATTAGCCAGTATTTAGTGAGAAAACAAGCCAAGTATTGTGTACTTTTGTATAGAAAATTGCATCTACGAATCATTATAAAAAAAAAAAGAATCATAATAGTTTCTTTTTTTTTTGAACAACTAGAATCATTATAGTCGTACTGAGAAATTGATAACTAGAACGAGATAAAAAAAAAATCAAATAAGGGTTTGGATACGTGGAAAGCAGAAGCCGCGACGATGGTCGATGAAGAGCTCTTTCAGACTAGGTTTTTCACTAGTAATTTGTTAGTTTTATTAAGGGTATAATCATTTTTTTATGTTTTCGACTGAATCAGTCCTGGTTCGATTTGGTTCAATCCACTGTTTCGATTTGTTTTCGCGTTTTTGATACTAAGCGAACATCAATTTTCATGATGACAAATTACAAGATTGATAGGAATGTGCCTTCCAGATATATTTTGTATTCATGTATTACATGTAATATGTGTCACCATATTCGTCCTGCATATTAAACCCTTATATGAACATGTTCATTATATTTGTTCAGCATAACTAACTTAGAGCAGGATTAACCGGAGTCTCTTAAGGTGGGGTTCTTAACTTTTCTAAGAGACGTATCTTAGCTTTGAACTAAGAAAAGCTAAGAACCGTCTCTTAAATAAGAACCATAAGAAGCCGTCTCTTAGCGGGGAAAAATGCAAAAAAAAAAAAAAAAAATTAAAAAGACAAATTTTTCGTTAAGAACCCCACCTTAAGAGACCCGGGTTAATCATGGCCTTAGATCCTCATTTTGCTTGTGTGCTGAAACAAGGTCGGTCACTCCTTTTTTTTTGTAAATTCTATAGCAATGCTAACTGCCTTGTCAGTTGTCACTCTTTTTGGTCACATTGTTTATACAATGGCTAATGAAATTGCAAAGCCAAATATTTTCCCTTGAAAGTTTACGCTCTATTCAGTTTAAATACATAGGAAGTAATTGTTACAAAATATGGATTGCCCATGATCTTTACAAATATGAACCTAACAATAAGAATAATTCTTTAAGAATAATCTATCGACCTCCCACAATTGTAGAGTGTTAGATCACACACGCCTAAAGCGGACTAGAAGCTCGTGAAGAGTGATGTTAGCAAGCCCTTTGTAAATATGTCAGCATACTGAAGCGTTTAAAGTATTTGTTGCACCCTTATCTGTCCCATTTCAACATTTTCTCGTACAAAATGAATGTCGATCTCGATATGTTTGGTTCGTCGATGTTTGATTGGATTGGGTGAAAGGTACACAACGCTGATATTGTCACAATATACAATTGTAGCTTGTTTTAGAGGGACAATGCATCTTTAGTAATAAGTTTGTAACCAACAAGCTTTTGCGGCACCATTGGCCACAGCCTTGTACTCAGCTTCTGCCCTAGAATGTGACACTTTGGGTTGTTTCTTAGCAGAGCAAGACAACAAGTTATCTCCCAAGAACACACAAAAGCCGGATTTGGAGCGTCTAGGAGAGAGACAACCATCCTAGTCTGCATCCGAGTAAACCGTAAGAGTCATCTTTTGGTGTTTCAGAAGCTGCAAACCTTTTGTTTTTGTTCCTTGGATGTAACGGATGACTCGTTTCAGAGCTTAAAGATGGGTTATCTAGGGTCATGCATGAAGAGACATACTTGTTGGACAACATAAGAAATATCAGGCCTCGTAAATGTTAAGTTGCAAAGCTCCTGCTGAACTTTTGTCTTCTGTTGCCATCAACAGGTTTTCCATCTTTTTCTGACAGTCTCAATTTCAAATCCACAGGTGTAGCATAACGGTTTGCAATCCACAGGTGTAGCACACGGTTTGCAGTCCACCCATTCCAGCTCTTTCAATAATTTCTTTTGCATATCTCGTTTGGTTGAGAAAGAGACCTTTGTCATTGAACAAATCTGATGTGCCCAAAAACGAATTGATTCAACCGGCATTTGTGATTGAAATTCGTTTTTCATAGATAGCCTGACGAAGTCTCGATGTAGATGCAGTCACTATGATGTCATTGACATATAGAAAAGTAGGTATGCACGTTGCTCGTTATTCATGCAGATGAACAAGCTGGCATCGGATTTGCTCTTTATGAACCCCTATTTTGTGATGAACTCAAGAAACCTAGAATTCAGATCCCTTGGAGCTTGCTTTAGGCCGTATATGGATCAAATGATCTTACATATGTAGTTCGGTTTTGTCTGATAACAAATTCTAGGAGCTGGGGGCTGAAGCATGTAGATTTTTTCCTCTAAGTTACTGTGAAGGAAGGCCTTCTAGACATCATAACAGATTTATTAGCCAGTCATTAGTAATAGCCACATGAATAAAAGCTCTGATGTTGGTTTCACGACTGGAGAGAAGGTCTATGTGAAATCAATCTCATGTTCCTGCGATTTACCATCAGTAACAAATCTTGCTTTGTGGTTGTTAAAACACCCATTAGCATCATATTTATGTTTGTAAAGCCACATAGATCGTATGATATTAGCATCTTTTGGACGAGGAATCAAATCAAAGGTTTTACTTTTAATTATTGCATTGTACTCATCTCCCATAGCTCCGTTTCAGAAATGATCTTTTAAGGCTTGTATGTAGCTAAGAGGGAGATGAGAGCAAGTTTGAGATATAAGCGACAAACTTTTTCTAGGTTTGTGAATTCCATGTTTTGACTGTGTGGCCATTTGATGCCTTGTTTCCTAAGTTGTTGTGTTAATAGCCTGACTTGGCGCAACATGGATTGGATGAGCAGGAGGGGGTATTGTAATTCCAGGATTTTGCAAAACAGAGACGAAGGCTCAGACTCTGAAGAAAAGAAGTCATAAGCAGAGTCGTTTGAGTTTTAGGTTTAAGGAATGTGAAGCATGTTTCATCGAACTGAACATGTTTTGAGATGAATATATTTTTGGATTGGAGATCATCACATCTGTATCCTCGGTGATTGGTTGGGTAACCAAGGAAAGATGCATGGAGAAGATCGATGAGATAATTTGTGAGAAGTGGAGTTGTTTTGGTTTGAATAACAGAGGCAGACAAAGACCTTTAAGTGAATGTATTGGGTTGGCTTATTGAAGAAAGTAGTTAAGGGAGTTTTGTTATGGATGGTTTTTTAAGGAAGAATATTAAGAATGTAAACGGCTGAGTGAAGACATTTACCCAGAACATATTTAAGGGATTGACCTGAAACAAGAGGTTGCAAACAGCATTGTTATTGGTACAAATCATTCTCTTTGATCGTCCATTTGTTGTGAAGTGTAACGAAAAGAAAATCGGAAATTGATTCCCTTTGCAGTGAAGTGGTTATGGAACTGGGAATTGTTATACTTTGTGCCATTATCGCATTGCAGGGTTTTTATGGTTTTGGAGAATTGGTTTTTGATGTAGGTAGAGAAGTGGAGAAATTTTTAGAAAACTTGATCTTTGGATTGTAATGGATACACCCAAAGAAAATGAGAAAATTAATCTAGGAAAATAAAATAGTACTTGATTCCACTGATACGTTGAACTGGAGAAGTCCATAGATGGGAGTGGACTATGTCGAATGGTGCAGTGACTATAGATTCAAAAGAAGTGAAGGAACGTTTTGTTTTTTAGTTAGTTGACAAGCATTACAAAGGTTATGCAAATCCTTCTTATTACAAAGAAAAGAGGAAGAAGAAAATAAGGAACTAAGTCTCTCATTGCTTAGGTGAGCCAGCCTTTGATGTCAAATGCTTGAAGAAGATGCGAGAAAGGCTGAAGGATTAGAAGATATTTTCTTGATGGCTGGGAATACCTGGTACAAGTCTCCAGTACTATCACTGCAGAGAATCGTCTTCCGTGTTTGGAGATCCTTCACAAAAAAACCACAAGGAACAAATTCTATGGAACAAGAGTTATCTTTTGTGAACTTACGAACGAAGATAAGATTCTCAATTATGGATAGTGTTACAAAAACATAGTTTAAAGAAAGAGGGCATGTAGTAGTAGGGAAAGAAACAGAACTGTAAGTGGCGATGGAAATGCTGCTACCATTAGCAACAATAATTGATTTTCTAGTGCGCAATTTAAAAGCAGACTTAAATTTACCTGAGGAGTTTGCAAGATGAGTTGTGGCATCGGAGTCCATGTATTGATTGTTTTCCGATGGATCCACAAGCGTCATGGTATTGAACACAACTGCAAAGTCCATGGTAGGTTCATGCTTATGTGTTTCTGCGTTGTTTCCATGCTGGTTGTGCTGAATCTGATGCTGAGAGTTTGTGTTGTAGGGACGTAGACCAAGGACTCCTGGCTTCAGAAACTGAGGCTGAATCGGCTGGCCCCATTGGTTGCATTGTTGTTGCATCCACATAGGATAACCGTTTGTCCAGAAGGAGGCATTCCACTGTTGGATTTGTGGATTATTGCTAAAGCTGTTGTGGCCTCTACCCAGGTTGTTGCGACCGTTGCCTCTGTTGTTGTATGCTCTTTGATTGCCCTGAGAGCTAGTGTTGTTGTGATTATTTGTGTGGGGTACAGTGGCCACTAGAAACTTGTCAGCAGAGGCGTTATGTTTGTGTGTTGGATCCGGTTTCTTCCCTCTGGATAAGTGGTATTCCTTAAGCATAAGCATTGATCTGGCATCATCGAATGATGGAAATGGCTCTATGTGCATGATGACGTTGATGATGTTATTGTACTTAGTGTTGAGACCATTAAGCATATAGGTCACCAAAATCCGCTCAGAGACCGGAGCATCAACATTAGCCAAAAGATCTGCAATCAACTTAAGCTCCTGACAATATGTATGGATGGTTTTGTCGCCTATCACCTTTGTACGAAGATCGTGATCCAACTTAACGTCCCTAGTCTCCTTCTAATTGCGGGAAAGAAAAATTCTCGATCCATATCCATATCTCTCGAGAAGTTCCTCTAGTTCTGAATGTACTCTTGAAGATATTTTTTGAGAGATTCCCCTATAACCAGAGCTTGACAAGCCCATCTCGTTTCTTTTAGGGCTCGTCATTGTCGTTAGCATGGATTAGCATTCAATTAAGGTGGCCAGCAATGTCAAAACTTTGACAATGAGTGAGGAAGAGCTTTCTCTATGCATTATAGTTGTGATCGGCATCGTCAAAGATGATCGGGATGTGTGACTTGATGTTAATCACATCATAAGCTCGTTCGAGAGTAGCACTGTTGGCGTTAGCCATGAAGAAGAAGAGATCGGAAAATAAATAATTTGAGGAGAAAAAGAAGTAAGAAAGGTGTTGTTCATTTAGGTGATCCATCTGGGTGAAAATGCAAATCAATGTTCGCTTATTACATTAAAATGCAACATCGAGAGGATCACCTAACTACATTTTTAAAAACTCATTTCAAATTCTCACCCAGATGAGGGTGAGTTTTCATGATACATCTGGATGCATCTAGTTCAGTCCAAAATGATAAATGACAGAAATAATCTTTTAATTTAAAATTACCTTTTTAAATTTAATACACATAATATTTTGGTTTCATATTTTTATGAAAATTATATTTTTCCGTCAAAATCGTAAAAACAATCCACCAAAACCGTACAAATATAATTTTCTGCCAAAACCACAAAACACATTTTTCGCCAAAACCACAAAAATACACTATCATCCAAAATCACAAAAATACACTTTCCCACCAAAACTACAAAATTCAGTTTTCCCGCTAAAACGCACTTTCCCGCCAAAAAGCACTTTCCTGACAAAGCCGCAAAAATCCATTTTCCTGCTGAAACACACTTACCTGCCAAAACCGAAAAAACACATCTTCCCACCAAAACCATAAAAACACATTTTCCTGCTAAAACACATTTTCCGCCATAGCCGCAAACACACACTTTTCACTAAAACCACAAAAACGCATTTTCACGTCAAAACTGCAAAAACAAATTATGGTAAAACCACAAAAACACACTTTCCAGCCAAACCTGTAAAACCCATTTTTTCGCTGAAATACATTTTTCCCCGCTAAACCATACTTTCCACCCAAAACCGGAAAAAATCACTTTCCCGCCAAAACCGCAAAACACACATTTTCGCCAAAACCAAAGTAACACACTTTTCCGCCAAAACCGCAAAACATATCTTCCCACTAAAACGCAATTTCCTGCCAAAAACGCAAAAATGAACTTTCCCAATAAAACTGAAAAATGCACCTTTCTGCCAAAATTGACAAAACACACTTTCTGCCAAAATCGTAAAAAATACATTTTTCTGCCAAAACCGCAAAAACGCATTTTCCTGCCAAAACGCACTTTCCCGCTAAAACTTAATTTTCCGCCGCAAAACACATTTTCCCGCTAAAACCGTAAAATGCACGTTTTTGGCCAAAACTATAAACGTAATTTTACGTCAAAACTGCAAAAACCGCAAAAAATGAAAATTTCCACCAATACCGTAAATACACTTTTCCGTCAAAACTGTAAAATACATTTTCCGCCAAAACTGTAAAACATGTCTAGTTTGTTATTTTAGTAACAAGTCCATCTAGATTTAAATGTAAGTTCAAAAAATTAAAAGCAAACAAACATAATTGTATTTAGATGTTTCATCTGGATGCATAAACGAAATACATAAATGAAAAACACCTAGATGGACCATTTGGATAAGACATCTAGATTGACTATCTGGATGCACCTTTGAAATGTACACACAAACGGGCCCAAAATGGAAGTTCATGATGAATTATCTAATATCATGTAAGCCAAATATTTTTCGAGTTTATGTTTTATTGATTTTGAATATATAGGAGGGGTTGTTACAAAAAAATATGGGATTGCTATGATGTTTACAAAAACGAAAAAGGAATCTAAACAAGAGAAATTTACACTCAAGGTCCGTTTATAAGTTTTTATTACATTGTGGGGGCAGTTGTTGCTACTGAGGTAATTTTCTAAAACTAAACTAAAACTAGAAGAGTAACTGCTTTTTGTTTCTTTACTTTTTGGTTAGTAAAATATATTCTAAGTTTAAAAAAATAATACAAAATAATTGAAGATCCAAATATAACAAATGAAAGTGGAGTTTTTTACACTCCAAGGCAGTTTTTGAGTTTTTATAACAGAATAAAACAGTTTGTTATACTAGGGTAGTTTGTTGGTGGTCAAAGACACTAATATACCAAATGAAAACCAAACATTTTGATACCTCTCTCTTTCTTTATTTTATGGTCACGTGGGTCTAGTATTGCTTTATTTAAAAAGTAAAAATACATTATTTCATTTAATTGTTTTTAATCTAAACCACAAACAAAAAGTTATTTTAGTTTTATCTTATCTCCAAATTAAACCAACAAACAGAAGAGTGCGGTGAAGATGCGGTGGTGAAACAAATTGATATAGCTTCAGCGGTGGCAAATAATCCATATAAGTTACAGAGATGGCTTGACGAGATTGAGTCTTCATCAGTCTCGTATAAAAAACCATTATTATAGTGCTTTATTTGGCATCTTCTATGTCATCTTCTCCGCCGCATTTCTACCACTTCAACTAAGCTCTTATAACCAGGCACTCAACATTTGAGAATGCAGCGAAGTTGGCTAAGGGAACGAAAGGGACAAACAAGAGACAGACGGACCCAAACATAGTGAGATTCATGACACTTAGTAGCAATTAAAACAGAAGAAAGTAAAGTCTTTATTGAGAGAGATGCTCAACTAATGGAGGCATCAGCTCTAGATGCAACCCAACACTGGAGTGTTCACACATATTCACAAGATAGCGACCAAAAGAAGCGTGGATGGTCCAACAAAGGGGGGTGATCTTTGTTTTAAATGTTCATGTACACGCATGTGTACAACAAAAAATAGTATCCATGTGTACATTGTTTTCATATACATCGTTTCAATGAGACTACATGTACACTTTTTTTTGTTTTAATTTTTCTTAATGCAAGACTAATAAGGTAGTTAGATAATGTTAGATGCATGTGCATCCTTTAACATAGTGGACAAAAAAATAGTATCCATGTGTACACTTCTTTCATGTACACCACTAAAATCATCCACATGTACACTATAAAAAACTATCCACATGTAACTCGCTAAACACATAATCATTAACATTGCCTTTTTTGTATCATAATACATCTTCTCTAACTCATATCTTGACACCCAAGGTTTAGCAATTACTTCTTCTTGTAACTTCTCCAGTGACTCGGTTCTATACTCTTCTTTCACGTCTACACATCTTTGCTTCATAGCTAATTGCAGTCTTGCCACTTTTAGAAGAAGTAGGCCTCGGCATAAAATCCGGAATCCGAAATCCGAACCGAACCCGAACCGAAAAACCCGACCCGTTATCCGACCCAAAATGTAAAAATACCCGAACGGGTTCTGTAGGATGGTATAAAAAATATCCGAACCCTAAGTGTTATTAACTGAACCCAAACGGGTAACCCGAAATATCTGAAATTAATAGTCAATATAAATATTTTAAATATATATAATTATTTTAAATATTCAGTTTAATCTTTATTTTGATATGATGTATACAATAAATATTAAAATATAAATAAAGACCTTAAATATCTAACTAGTTATAAATAATTATTTTATAATTTGCTCGTTAAAATAACAAGTCTACTCTATACTATAAAGTAATACATATTGTTTACAAATGATGTTTGTTTTCATGATTGATTTAACATTTAATTTAATTTTTATCAATTCTTTTATGTGTATGATTAATTTCTATTAAATTTAAGTATTTATCTTTACGTTTTGTTTAAAATTTTGTTTTTTACTTCGGATATATCCGAACCGAACCGATATAACCCGAATCTGAACGATATATGATTACTTTATGGGTTTTACGATGCAATATAATTTTGAACCGAACCCGAAGTGTTATTATCCGAACCCGACCCGTACTAATAAAATATTAGAATGGGACCTATGAGTGTAAAACCGAAAACCCAAAAATCCGAAATACCTGATCCGAACCCGAACGGGTACCCGAACGCCCAGGCCTAAGAAGAAGTATAGATTTGATTCTCATCATGACATTTTGTCACATGTACACAATCCATGTCTACATTGTTTTCATGTACATCGTTTGATGAGACTACATGTACACATTTTTTGTTTTAATTTTTCCTAATGCAAGACTAATAAGGTAGTTAGATAATGTTAGATACATGTGCATCTTTTAAAACAGTGGACAAAAAAATAGTATCCATGTGTACACTTCTTTAATATAAACCATTATGAGTTTTTTGTCACATGTACACAATTTCACAATGTCCCATATGTACACATATTTACATGTACACATAAAAAACTGTGTTGGTTCGACACAACCCTATCTAATATGAACTCCCTACAATCTATGTTGAACTATCTCTTACAATAAAGAAAAAAACTTCACATAAGTAGAAAATTCATATGATGAACATTAAAATTGCAAAGATGTAATATTTACAAGGTTCGAAGAACATAGAGAAACTGAAATTGATGGCTTTTAACACTGATTTCTCCTTCTTGTTATTCGTAAAAAAAAAGTCATTTGACTTCAAATCTGGATGCAAAACTCCACTGGAATGAGACATCATCACCACTTCCGAAATCGTTATCGCGATGTTTACAAACCATTAGAGTGGAGGCGTAAGAGAAACTGGAGTTAAAGATCATCAATTGATATTGATCAACAACAACAATGCCGACAACAATTTCTACCGAGAGCTTTGTGGAATCCTGCTGCTTTGGCTAGTGAGATGGCAAATTCGGTGGGAGAAAATCAGAAGACAATACCTCAGTATATTTACGTTCAGTCACAAACAGTTCGCTGAAATCATAAGGAAGTAGCCATAGACACAAAACAAGTTCATCAGAGTTATCTATCCATCACCGAAATGATGGTTAAATCCACGGTGGAAGATGAGTCTTGCATTCCAAACACCGATGCCGATGATTCCATACAAACTTATTATCTCAGAATCATACATCACCTTCACCTTCGTCATCCTTGCCGTTGTCGTCTTTGTTCTCACTGCCGTCACCGTCTTCATCATCAACGTTGGCATCATTTTTATCCTCATCTTCTTCTATTGGTTCTATATGAGGCTGATTAAGGATTGCAAAACTGGAACTATAGCGTCATGTGTTTTTCATATTTATCTTAATCTTTATTTTTTCTCAGCATAATTTGTTTCAGACAAGAAAAAAATTAAAGAGATAAGGAAAGAGAAGAGAAAAGGAGATTTATTTATGGCCACATAATTTGATTCTTATATTTTTTGTTAGGTTTCAGATAGAGATAATGGAAAAGGGTAGTGATGGGTTTTCATACGCTGGAAAGAAGAGAAAAGGTGTTGAGATGGGACAAAAAGTGTGTTGGTAGCTGAAACTATCCTAGAATGAAATAATAAACTCAAAACTGTCTCTTAGTGTAATAAACTCATGAAAGTGACGATGGTAGCTTCCTCTACCAAGATAACTTGTGGTCACCATGCTAAACCACTGTACTTCCTCTGTCACTGAGTTTCTTAAATTGCGCCAAATCTACGCAACCATTTCTGCTGCATCTCCTCCTTCTTTCGATTCACAACCACAACCATGCTTAATTTTCCATAGTAAAGCTTCTTCCTCGCCATAAATCCGTTGAGAGTCGTCGTCGCTTCAGTTTTCACGTCACGGAGGACAGATCGAGCAACAATGATGGATTATCATCATTTTGCGCATTTAGTCCTCTAATTTTTAGTTATTTTCAGTTTGACTTGAAACTCTCCAAATTGTATATAAATCCTTATGAATAACCCTAAACTTCAAAAATTGAGCATTTCAACCTTTTCTTATAATTGTACAAATGGTCCCTAACGATTAGCTCTGAACGTAATTTGGTTTCAAACTCACAAAATTACAGATATATCCAATTTATTTAACTACAAACTTGTAAATGTATATTTTAACCCTTGTTATATGCAAATGAACACACTAATGCAATACACACACTCAAATTCAAGCTAAAGTGATCTATATAAACTAAAATAAGATGCTACAATCCAATAAAATCATGAGGTTACCGTGTTTTAAAAAAAACATATGTTAAATAGTCAAAAGAAGAAACCATGTAAGTAGAAGACTAATAAAATGAGTTTCTGAATGTTTTACATATATATTGTGAAATGACATTTATATGTACACATATTTTTTCTTATCCATGTGGACATTGTGTTCGGATGTCCACATGTACACCACATAACAAATATCCACATGTGAACTACTTTACAAAAATTGTCCACAAATATGAAGGATTTTGACTAAATTTGTATGAGATTTGGTTTTCAATGTCTTTTTGAGTTCTTAAAACCCAAATCGATCTGAATCCGTACAGATCTGAAAATTATAGATATTTTAATTATAGATCTGAATGGACCGGGAACCGATCCGAACCTATACAATATTTATAAGTTCTAGAGATAAAAACACAAAAATAGTGAAGATTGCATCATATAAACCAATGGCGACTCTGAAATATATTTGAAGGAAACTCAGGAAACCCTAATATGAAAAAGATGAATTTTTTACAAAATTACCACTTATTAAAAAAAAATTAAAGTGAAATTAGATGACGCAAATGTTATTCAAACTAGAGACTAAGAAAACTAAATCCAAGCCATTTACCATCACACTTAATGTACACTTTCACATAAACACTATACTAATTGTACACATTCACCTAATTGTACATAAATTTGAGTTCTCGTGTTCACACGAGAACTCAAATTTACAAGTCAATACCGTCTTACAATAACCCCTCAACATAAACATAAACTCAATAGACTAAATCCTAACCACATATATGTAGATTTAGTGTATATGTAAACATCATAACTGTGGACAATATATGAATTTAATGTACATGTGTATAACCTAGGTTCGTGGACACCAAAACAAAATGATTATACAATTTCTATGTTCCTCTTTTGTAAAATCTAAAATTTCTGCGTTCCATTGTGTCAAATATCGTCAACGTGTACACACGTATTTCAGTCCACGTGTACATCATTATGCAAACAAATTACATGTACAACGATTCACCTATACATTACTCAAGTTATGATATTTGATAATTTTAAAGATTTTGAGTATAGTTGTTGTTTAGATGCAGAGGTTTTTGGAATATCTATTTTTTTATTTTATTTGATAGGATATAAAATGCAGTTTTAGAAAATTTAGATTAACTGAGAGGACTTATTTGCAAATCTGATTTTTTTTGGGTAATAGTGGAAATAATTAAAATTACAAGGTCCAAATACAAAAAGTAAGGAAACTTGATTTTAAGGTTTAACAATGGTGATCTAATCTCAGATGAAGCAACAAATTCCTTTTACGGTCCACCAGAGGCACATAAAGAGACTGAGATAACCACAAAGACCTCTTGGGACACCATGGAATAGAGGCTGAGGCCACGGCGGTGAAACTTCCCATCGGATTTGAGACATTGTAGAAGATAAGATTGGTGTAGAAGAAATGAGATTGTGGTCGAGCTTGTCATACTTGTGATTTGTGGTGTAGAGCTTATCGGTTTACATCAATCAAATTGTACAAATAATCTTTTGGAGAAAAAAATTGAAAATCAAAATTTTAAAATGAAGAAACTCAGTGACAGAGGAAGTACAGTGGTTTAGCATGGTGACCATGAATTATCTTGGCAGAGGAAGCTACCATCGTCTCTTTCATTTGTTATATCTGAATCTTCAATTATTCTGTATTGTTTTTTTTAAAAAATAAAATATATCTTACTAACCAAAAAGTAAAGAAACAAAAAGAAGCTACTCTTCTAGTTTTGGTTAGTTTAAAAAATTACCTCAGTAGCAACAACTGTCCCACAATGTAATAAAAACTTATAAACTGACCGAGTGTGAATTACTCTCTAAACAATAAGAATATTTTTTTAGAATAATCTATCAGAAACTTATCTCATGAATCAGAAGTTGGAATTAACAACTAACAGTTGCAGTTAGGGCTGGGCAAAATAAACCGAACCGAAAATTCGAACCAAATCCGACCCGAATAAAATGTATCCGAACCGATCTTAATATGATATAAATACCGAACGGATATTGTTTTACGGTATTTCGGGTTATGGGTTTTACCCGAACCGAACTCGAACTTAAATGGATATCCGAAAGAACCCGAAAGTTCAAAATTCCAAAAACAAAACTTGTACCACACCCGATCTAAATTTCTAAGATGTATCCAAAACATAATAAGATATTATTAAATACCTACAATAAATTAGTTATTAGATGAATAATTAACTAAAATACTTAGTCTAATATATATATTATTGGTTAATATTAATGTTTTATGCTTGACTTTGCATTTGAAGTTTAGTTATGAATACATTGTTTAAAAGTTTAAGCGATGTTATTGTTTTTAAAATTTAAATAGTATTCTTACGTTTATATAATTGTTAGTTGTAAACTTTAATTTTTATGTTTCATTATGTGTGATTTTTTTTCTTACAAGGTATTGGTTTGTCATGAATCATGATATGTTTAATGTTTTCACGTATAGTTCAATGAAAAGTTTTGTATAGTTAATGGACGAGTTTCACAAAATTATTTTGAAGGACAATAATTTGGTTTGAATAAGCTTAATACACAAATTTATTGATAATTGAAGATATAGTGAATTTAATCAAGTAGAAATTAGTACTTTTAGAACCGATAACCCGATTACTATCCGAAACCGAAAATATGTCGGGTTCAACCGGATCTTGGACATGTAACTAAACCCGAACCGAACCCGACTAAACCCGAACTGAACCCGACCCGATTTTTTATAATATCCGAATATGATTGAAATTCATGAACCTGAAAATCCGAAATCTGAATGAACCCGAACCGAAACCCGATTGGGACCCCGATTGCCTTGTTGCCGTAATGCACTCTTATGTCTATCTCGTCAAACCGAACTTTAACCGAAATGTTTTAGCCGTCTTCTCTCAAACCAAACTTCTGTAAGCAGGCTAGGGGTTAGTATGTTAAACCGGATTAAACCAGTCCACCAAAAACCACGATACGCGAAAACCGAACCTATTAACGATTTCTTCTCCTCAGGTTATGTGAAGCAACATTTCCTCTGCCTCTCAGGTTTAGGGTTTTAGCGATCATTGGTGTTCTCTCTTCTCATTTTTCGAAACAATTGCACGAACCTTCTTACTCTCTCGCGTATGTGTCTAAAGCTTAAACCGGAATTGTATCGCCGGCTGCTCCGATGTCTCAGTCACTGATTCGAGCAATCTCATCTCGAAAGAACCAATTGGGTTTTGGATTCTTCTTCTCCAGATGCTCTTATTCTCGTCACTTTCACTGCCAGTGGCCGATCACTGCTCCTCCCAAATGCTCCACACACTCTTCTTTAGGTACAAAGTTTCATCTTTTCAATTAATACAAATCCAAACTCGTTCCTTTTTCCTTAAACCTCTCTTTCTCTCTCTCTTCTCAGGAAGTATTGTAACCGGTTCTAGACGGTTTTCCGGTAACTTGATCCCGGAGTTATATCACTCTTGCTTATTCCGACAGACGAATGGGTTTTGTTCTGTCTCTTTGAACGAAGTGGTTGACTCCAATCTTGGTTCCGCGGGAGAAACCATCGATGTTTCTTTGAATGTTGTTGAACCTTTGGGTAATAAGAAGCCAATGGTTGTTTACAAGAAACCTATTGACTTCACCAAAATCGATGCTAAGCTACTTCCCACTGTGATGATCATTGGCCGGCCTAATGTTGGCAAATCTGCCTTGTACAACCGGTTAGTAATTCTTGTTTAGATGTATACTGTTTCGTATGGATATGTCGTTGTAGATTCAGTTGATTGTATTGTTTGTTGATTCAGATTGATTCGGAGGAGGGAGGCTCTGGTTTACAACACTCCAGATGATCATGTCACTAGAGATATAAGAGAAGGGATTGCCAAGTTAGGTGACTTGAGGTTCAATGTGTTGGACTCTGCTGGTATTGAGACTGAAGTTTCTTCTGGTACTATTCTTGGTAGAACCACATCTATGACTGCTAACGTTCTTGCGAGGACTCAGTTTGCACTTCTTATTATCGACGTTAGGTGAGAGTTTTTTAATTCTCAAAGTGCAATCAACTAAGCTGTTGTTAGTGCTTTAATTCTATTCTTGTGTTCATGTTTTTTGTAGGGCGGGTTTGCATCCATTAGATTTGGAAGTTGGTAAATGGCTGAGAAAGCATGCTCCACAGATTAAGCCTATTGTAGTAATGAACAAATCGGAGTCTATAGGTGAATCTCTTACTGAAGTTGCTTCAGAGGCTCTTGCGCTTGGATTTGGTGAGCCTACTGCTATCTCGGCTGAGACAGGACTTGGTATGACAGCACTTTACGAAGTTCTCCATCCTTTACTAGAGGATTACATGGTTGAAACCTTAAACGGTAATAAAACTGTATCAAGGATCACTTACTAGAAGAAGCTGCTTCGTTGATTCCCTCTCTTTACTGAACCTCATAGTCGTATATCAGATAGATGCAGTCAAGATGATGTTACAAGTGATGAGAATCTCTCTGATGAAGACGATTCCAAGTTGCCGTTGCAGCTAGCTATTGTAGGTAGGCCTAACGTTGGGAAATCAACGTTGCTTAATGCATTACTGGAAGAAGAGCGTGTGTTGGTGGGTCCAGAAGCTGGTCTCACTAGAGATGCTGTGAGAGTTCAGTTCGAGTTTCAGGGCAGGACCGTCTATATGGTAGGTTGACAGTTCTCATTTTTCTACTTCTCTTACACGATCTCTTAGTTTTTAACAGAAAAAGGTGGACAAGGTCTCACTGATTCATTTGTTAAGGTTGACACTGCTGGTTGGTTGGAGAGAACAGAGAGAGACAAAGGACCAGCATCTTTAAGTATTATGCAATCAAGAAAGAGTCTGATGCGTGCACATATTGTCGCTTTAGTTCTCGATGCTGAAGAGGTTTGTCATATTCACAAATAGCTGCATGGCTCGGTTCTTTTTGTTGCACAACTAAAGCGATAACTAATGTCTTGTGTTTGCAATCTCCAGATCATAAAAGCTCAACGCAGTATGACACATTCAGAGGTAGTTATAGCTAGACGCGCTGTAGAAGAAGGACGTGGGTTAGTCGTTATCGTTAACAAAATGGATTGTCTAAGAGGGAAGCAGAACTCTGAGATGTACAAGAAAATCAAAGAAGCTGTTCCCATTGAAGTTCAGACAGTTATTCCTCAGGTAATTTAATCTGTCCTTAGTAATGATTAAAAAGAAATTAATCTGTCTGTTGTTAAGTCTTGAGCAATGAGAAACATAATATTTTTGGTCACAGATAACAGGAATCCCTGTTGTGTTTATCTCTGCACTAGAGGGAAGAGGACGTTTACAAGTGATGAACGAAGTCATTGGCACATACAAGAGATGGTGTTCAAGACTTTCCACTGGTCGCCTCAACCGCTGGTTAATTAAGGTCAGCACTATCACTGGATTTAGACTATAAAAAAAAATGTGACAGCATGAGTTGCCTATATCATTTGTTATGTGTGTTGAGTTAGGTAATGAGCAGACATTCTTGGAAAGACTCGGCTTCACAGCCAAAGATCAAGTTCTTCACTCAGGTGAAAGCTCGACCGCCAACTTTTGTGGCGTTTCTGACCGGTAAAACGCAGTTACTGGAGAGCGACATAAGGTTCTTGACTAAATCATTGAAAGATGACTTTGATTTAGGAGGGACTCCTATTCGTATCATACAACGGTCTGTTCTTAGGACTAGTCCCTCTGGTAAAAGCAGCGGTGGAAACGCAAGCCGCACTGGTGGTCCCGCAAGGCAAAGAACCACCTCTGACAAGCGGACCGTTTCAGTTTAAGAAGTCATTATATAACTGGAGAAATAATTCCTATATCAACTAGTTTTGTTCGTTTTGGTACTCTTGTTATGCTAAGATTCTCTGTTACAATGGATGCGAAACGATAATGCGGAAACAAATAAGAAGTTAACGTGGTTTAGTGAGATTGGTTACGTACACATATAAAGAAAGCTTTACTATTTGGATGCGACCTCAAAATACATTAATATTATAAAACACAAAATATGTATAAAAGTATTCAACGTTCTAAAATCTTAAGCCATGATTAACCGGGGTCTCTTAAGGTGAGGTTATTAGTGACTGGTTTTCCCGCTACCACCCGCAAACGCAGCTTTTGCGGTTGGTAACGGTTGTTGGCGTTTTGCAACAATCATACAAAACGCCATAAATCACTTCAAATCGCTTTAAACTGCTATAAACCTCTAAAATTCAAAAGCTGGTTTCAGCTAGCGTTTGCGGTTGCGTGCGGTTGCGGGAGGGTCAAAAAAATATTATTTTTTCAAAAAAACTATTATTTTTTCAAAAAAACTATATAAATTAGAAATAAATACTATTTAATTAAAATTTAAAATTGAAATAATAAAAATAAAAAAAATATATATATATATATTATATTTTAATTTATATTATAAAACTTTAAAGAAAAATATTTCTATATATTTTTAAAAAATAATAATATATATTTTTTTAAATATAATTTTTATATTTATTATAATAATATGATTCTCAATATTTTTATAATTATATAAAATATAAATATTATTCATTTATATTTAACCATTTTTGCATTTGGTAGTTAACCAGTCATAAGTATCTCGCAAACGCAACAATTTTTAACCGCTTTATCAGTCGTCCAAATATCTTAATAACGCATAAAACCGCAACCACCCGCATCCGCAAACACCCGCAACCGCTGCGGTTGCACCAGTCAGCCCCTTAACAAAAAAATTGTTTTTTTTTTTTTTGCATTTTTTCCGTTAAGAGACGGTTCTTAGCTTTTCTTAGTTAAAAGTTAAGAAACGTCTCTTAAAAAAAACTAAAAATCCCACTTTAAAAGACCTAAGTTAATCCTACTCTTAGAGCTGCCGTACTGTGGCCTTAGATCTTTACTGGTTAAGCATAAAAGTAAAACCATGGCGAGATCTCTTACCGACTTACTGGGTCATGCTAGATTTAAGGCATATAACATTCCTCCAAAAATAGATCAATAACACATGACGTATCAGGATTTCATTACTCTTTAGGATCTTTTACTCGATTATCAAGCTAAACCTTTTTTGTAACATATCAAGCTGACCAGGTGATTGTGGTCGAGTGGTAAGGAGACGGGACTGGGACGCCAACACGTTTCAGGTTCGATCCACCTGCTGCGCGAAACTAAGTCACAATTATCCTGGTCACCTTACACGGATATGGGCTCATGCTTTAGGGCCCATTTGAATACCCGGAGAGAGGGTCTATCCGTGGGCTGCACCTCCCCTTGGGGATTAGTCTGGGCCTCTCCATGGGCCTGGATACCCCCAGGTTAATCAAAAAAAAAAAAAAAAAAACATATCAAGCTAAACCTATAATTAAATATGTTTAAACAAGTGAAATATTATGAACTAAAACAACAATAACAAAATTCATAATGAGTCAGCCCTATCCTATAGAAGTTGGATTAGCTTACACACTCAACATTTTGATCACAACAAGATTATTCGTACTATTCCCTCAGATCTGAAGTTTGGGCCTACTCTTGTCCTGCAAAGGAACTCTGATAAAAATATCTCAAGAACACTTTGCTTATCTTATCAAACTGGATACAAGTTTTTTTTACCCCTTTTTCATTAGCCCATGTCAAAAAAGAGTAAATCAAACCGTCAACTTCATACAGATCCACGACATGGTACATACATATACGTTATGGTATTTAATGCATAGCATACAAAGTCGTTATTATTAGTTCCACATACTAATCTGATACCTACTTCTTGCGCAGACCCTTGAAGTAGCCTTTTGGATCCTTCTGAAATGCGTTCCTAGAAATACGACGACCATTTCCTCCCGGAGCCTTCATCGTCGGGCCTGACCTCATCCAGAAGAAGACTAACACCAGTGCTATTACCAGGCCAATGACTTTTGTTGGGGTATCGAAATACTCCAAGATCATCTTGATATGAGATGAAAGCTTCATCTTTTTCGTTTTCTTGATTGGTTTGTGGAATGAGTGGGTGGATTCATCTGTTTATAAAGTTGTGATGTGTGTGATAAAGTCTTTTTAACGTGTTAGAAGTTGTTACAACGTTAGTATAAAGCACAGAAGGTGGGACAGGACTCAGATGGTGACCGGATAATGGCTGGCACTAACATTATAAAAGAAAAAGATGCAGACCGGATTGACGATATTTTGTTTTTGTTGTTCTTTAATACACCATCATCCTTTCACTTTTGTTATATTTTTGTAAGTTTTTTAAATGTTTAAAATGCATATACTATGTAAAATAATTTTATATAGTATATGGTACATACATATACGTTATGATTAAAATAGACCTTTTTATTTTGAATATTTTAATATTTTAATTTTTTTTTTAATTATAAATTTCACCTCCAAAACTCAACCTCATAACTTTAAATCATAAGTTTAGATTAATTAACTCAAATGGTATAACTATATATTTACACTCTTTAATAAAGTCTCTTTTAGTCATTTTTTTTCATATGTGCTATTTTGGAAATTTTTAGGTGTATTTTAGTCTTTATCTCTTTCAAAAATTGTAGTCATTTCTTAGGCCAGAAGATATTTCTTAGCAATGGAAACAAAAGCATTGGATACTTTTTTGACAACAAAAGCATTGGGTACTTTTCTTTTCTTTTTAGACAACAAAAGCATTGGATACTACAAGCATAAAATTCATTTATTTTGGAATTAATACTAGAATATATTAATGCTTTATACCGTTTTAGACCCCTTAGTTCATTATACAGACTAATTTACTAATTCCTAATGCATATATAAATAATAAGAAAGTTATAATGAAAAATAAAATATATCCCACATATATAATCAAAGATATGAGAAAAACTAATAAAAATATTATATTTTTTTTTGTTCAACAATAAAAAGTATTATATATGTCCACATAGTCCGCAAGTTATTATAAAGCCATATGCTTTTGATACTTATTATATTTGTGTTTTTCCTCAACCCATCACACTCTTGTTTCTGCTAATATTTTCTATTAACAATGTTCAAAATTCGCTAAACAATAACTAGGTATTTAGGGGCTGACTGGTGTAACCGCAACGGTTGCGGTTGCGGTTGCGGGCGTTTGCGGATGCGGGTGGTTGCGATTTTATGCGTTATTAAGAGATTTGGACGACTGTTAAAGCGATTAAAAATTGTTGCGTTTGCGGGATACTTATGACTGGTTAACTACCAAATGCAAAAGTGGTTAAATATAAATGAACAATATTTATATTTTATATAATTATAAAAATATTGAAATCATATTATTATAATAAATATAAAAATTATATTTATAAAATTATATTATTAATTTTTTAAAAAAATATATAAATATTTTTCTTTAAAGTTTTATAATATAAATTAAAATAATATATATATATGTATATTATTTTTATTATTTCAATTTAAAATTTTAATTAAATAGTATTTATTTTTATTTATATAGTTTTTTTGAAAAAAATAATAATTTTTTGATCCTCCCGCAACCGCCCGCAACCGCAAACGCTAGTTGGAACCAGCTTTTGAATTTTAGAGGCTTATAGCGGTTTGAAGCGATTTGAAGTGATTTATGGCGTTTTGTATGATTGTTGCAAACGCCAACAACTATATTATTAATTTATTTTATATATTTTAAAACTATATTAGATATTCTAGATTTTAGGTTTAATTATAAAATTATTTGATGAATTATAAAAACTAGAAATATATAAAAAGAATTAAAAAAATTTTGGATTTGAAGTTTGAACTATTATTATTATTTTATTTAATGGGTTTAAATCGATTTAAATGGTTTTAACCGATTTAAAACGGTTAAAATGACCTAGAACTTTAAAAAAAAAATTAAACCGATTTGAGTAACATTAATCGGATTTTGTTTTTTAAAAAAAAATTATTTTGACAAAATGATAATGCGCAAACATAAAGATTTGACGTGGTTTACTGGTTATTGTTTGTTACGTCGACATACAAAGAACGCTCTGTTATTTGATGCGATTTTAAATTTCAGAGTACATTAGAGTTACGAAATGTAAAATATATATGATTATTAAGCATTCCAAAATCCTAGAGCTGATGTATATGCGGCCTAAGATCCAATAGAATGATTAAGCATAAAACCACGGTCCAGCGAGATCTCTGACTGACTAACGCGACCGAGCCAAGCCATATTTAAGGCATATAACATTCTCTCAAAAAGTAGTCCAAGAACACATGACATTTTTGAGGCTTTCATTACTCTAAACCTATAATTAAGTATGATTAAAAACAACAAGCTATATACAACAGAAGCAAAAGGAACAAATTATGAACTAAAACAAAACAAAAACAAAAATCATAATCAATGAGATCAGCCCTATCTTATAGAAGTTATCCACAACGTTACGTTAGATTTATTCGCACTGTTCCTCAGATTTGAAGTTTAAAGTTACTCTTGTCGTGAATGAAACTTATAAAAAGTATGTGACAGCCCTCCCCGTGGGATCTAGCTTACGCTGCATACAACCCACCCGAATTCACCCATAGGACTCGACTCACAAATAGATTATTGGTGAGGTTCGAATCCAGTAGCTCACTCTTTAACAACTCCCCACAGAGAAGCTGTCACCAATTGTATCACAAAGAGGAATTAGGGTCGATACATTGCAGCGCCAGCTGGGTCCCATAGGGGAGGGCTGTCACAAAGTAATTCAAGATCACTTTGCTTATCAAACTTTCAAGAATCTTAGGATCTTATCGTAGTTTATTAAACTGGATACAAATATTTTAATTTTTTTTACCCCTTTTACGTTAGCTCATGTCCAAAACCGAGTAATTAAAACAGTCACTTTATACAGATCCACCACATGGAACATACGTATGACAACCTTATACCAGTATTTAAGCATACAAAGTCGTAAACTATTAGTTCCACATACTCTGAAATTTAATTCTTTGCGCAGATCCCTGAAGTAGCCTTTCGGGTTCTTTTGAACCTGACCTCATCCAGAAGAGGACTATGACCAGTGCTATTACGAGGCCGATGGCTTTTGTTGGGGTATCGAAATACTCAACACAAGAGGACTACGACATTTTTTTTTGTTTTCTAGTACGCCACCATCCTTTTACTTTTGTTTTATTTGTCAAAGTTTTTAAATTTTAAAAATACAAACTAGCGCGCACTTTCAAAACATGAGATTATAGTTTTTATTCTTAATTAATGTTTACATGAACTTTTTTTTTTTGGTAGATCAAAATTTTGAGCAAAGAGAATTTTTATCTCCATCATGCATAATATTATTTCTAATTCAAATTTTATTTAAAGTGTTATTTTCATTTTTATTTCAGCTGCAAAATTTTAATTTGGATCTTCAGATAAAATATAGATTTCTTTTTGTATCATGTTATTTATATTCACAATTCAACCTGTGAAACATATTTTTAAATAAAAACTGCATAAATATATTTACTGTTCTATTAGGTTATATCCGTTTTTTTTGCATAATCATAATTAAATATAAAACTATTTTTTTCTAAAACAATTATTATAAATCTAATATATATTATCTTGATTTAAGAAATATCATTCTTTCAAAATAACCTATGTTCTTTTTTAAAACACAACCTATGTTTCATATATATAATTTATATATGTTTTCAATATAATGAATTGAACTTAAATTTGGTTATATGCAAATGAAATTAGTATAATGTTTAACCTGTTCTATATTAATTTTACCTTTATACCTTTAAAATTTAAATGTGCTAATCGCAAATCTGAAATCTTTAGTTAAAAAATTTAAGATTATAAATTTTGGTCAAGTGAAAATATCAAACGAAAACTTCGTCTGACTTCATCTTGTACAACATGAAGGAAACTCATAAAATGATTGTATGTACTAAGTCGAGAAAACTACTTTCATTTTAATAAAATTTTCACATATTGTAAATTTTAATTTTAAATATCACCACCAAAAAGTAGTATAAGTTTATGTATTCTTTGGTGTATCACATGATATGTGAAGTAATAAATGAGTTTATTTAAATTACGTAAAGTATCATATAGTTAAAGAAAATAAAAGAATGGCCAAAATATAATAAATAAAGGTTTTTAGTAATTAAACCTCCCAACTAAAGATAAATCGTAAAATAAACCATCAACTAAAAATTCTACGAAATAAACCCTCAACTTTAGTTTCGTTAACGTATGTTACCCTCCGTCTAAAATTCGGTCACGGAGGGTGACATATGTTAACGGTTTATACGTGGAGGGTTTATAATCCTGAAAAATCAGTTGAGGGGTTTTCTTACGATTCAACAATAGTTGAGGGTTTTTATCACAAAAAACACATTAAATATTTTAAAACTTTATTATCATTTATGCATTTTTAGAATTGATTTATATGCCTTTAAAACTAATTTATAAATCTTTATACATTATTTTATCAATTTTATAACCAATTTCTAAGGATTCATAAATATTTTAATATTTTTATAAATAACTAATAAGGTTTAATACCGGTCCGGACATTGTATGGATTGGAGCTAGATATTTTTCTTGGGCCTATAAATTAATTAAATTCATAGAAAATACGAGAATAAAAAAAATAAAGCAGAGAGAAATATTCAAACTGACCATCTCTACATTGTTAATGAACATCCAACACCAATTTTGCTAAGGGATGTTTTTAAGAAAATGAACGATAATTTACTTATTTACTTATGAATTTTTAAACAAAAATAAAAATTATTCGAAAAAATAAGTAAATTATGAACCATTTTTATTAAGAATATCTCTTAGCAAATTGGTTTTGGATGTTCATTAAAAATGCAGAGGTAGTTAAGTTCGAATATTTCTCTCTACTTTAATTTTTATTTCTATTTGTTCTATGAATTTTATTGATTTATAGGCCTAGAAATTTTTAGCTTCCAACCCATACAATATTCGGACCGGCTAAGCCTTATTAATAATTTGTAAAAATATTAAAATGTTTCTAATTTTTTATAAATTGGTTATAAATTGATAAAATAATTTATTAACATTTATAAATTAGTTTTAAAAGCTTAGAACTCAATTTTAAACAATGAATAAATGATAATAAAGCTTTTAAAACATTTAATATGCTTTAGTGATAAAACCCTCAACTGTTTTTGAATCGTAAGAAAACCCCTCAACTAAGTTTTAAGGATTATAAACCCTCAACTTATAAACCGTTACCATATGTCACCCTCTGTGACGAAATTTTAGACGGAGGGTAACATACATTAACGGAACTAAAGTTGAGGGTTTATTTCGTAAGATTTTTAGTTGAGAGTTTATTTTAGGATTCATCTTTAGTTTGAGGGGTTTAATTACTAAAAACCCAATAAATAATTAACAAGTAGGTACAATAACCTTTTGTAAGTAGATTTCTATAATGATTATCTTTTAATAGTATAGATATTAGAGTAACATTTTTTATTCTCATATGCCCTTATAGAAAAAAAATTATTTTTTATATTCTCTATTTATTCTCAATATCCTTTTCTTTACAATTCCTAAACTAACTTTTCATCTTTTCTATTAAAACTAAAGTACATTTTACAACTAACCCTGATTCATTCTATTAATTACAATTTGTGCCATTGAGTTGATATTTTAAAAATAATTAAATATTGCAAAATCTCACCATATCTAATAATTCCTAATATATCTCTAAAATCTAAGCATTATTTATCAAAAGGATATCCCAGTTATATCTTTTCTACAATGCACTTGTGTAATCATAATAGATGTGGGTGACATTTGCATAATTTTAGAGTTTGCCTCAGTTTTTATTTTGTGGGTTTAATTTATAAATCTATATTATTAAAATTAAAGTATCAATGTAAATTAAACCTTAAAATATTTTTAATTACAATAATGCTACTAAAAGTTAACTAATCATAATATTTATCATTAATTAGTCTTAACAAAATTTTCTTTAAAAATATAACCAATGAATTTTATTTATGGTTAATATTAATGATTGTTTTAAATGACAATATATCAAATAAATTCTTTTTAAAGTAAAAAGCTTATTATATATATATAAATTAATATAAATAATATGATATAAAATCATTTTTACCATTCATCTATTCTATTAAAACAGGATCATGTCCGGTTGATATTAGTTGTGTCCAATTTAAAAAAATATCCCACCTAATATAACTGTTTATATGCCCATATAAATTATAATTGTTTAAACTATAATGAATACTATTAAATAACACGATAATAACAAAGAAGTTTCATAATAATTGAATTCCTATTTTTTAGGACTACACATATAGCAACCAAAATGTTTGAATATATATATTTTTCTCCTTATTAGTTTTTGTTACCTAATAACATAGCATACATCTAATTTCAAAATCACAGTATTTATTTAACAAACAAAAAACATCACAACAACCAAATATATTATTGTAATCGATTAACAAAAATATATGTTGTAATTATTAATAAATTGTCTGATAATAAAATTGAAAAATGTAACTTCTTTATTAAAAATTATACAGAACTGATTTTAAAAACATAATTAAAACTAATAAAAAGTAAAAGTCATCTACCGGTTTAACCAGTGGTTCAACCGGGTTCCGGGTTTTAGTGATTTTTTGCGTGTTCTATTAGGTTTTTAAATATTGTTTTTTTTTCCAGAAACCTAAATCGGATTTATTTTGGTTCATCGGGTTTACCAGTTCAACCACGGATCTGGGTTGGGTTTCAAAACACTAAGTATGAAACTTCCTCGGAATGATTCTGAGTTAGATTTTTTTTGGTACAAATATTCTTGACTAATTATGTTAGATAACTACTAAAAAAATATAATATGTTGCAAACTTTAAGAATAAAATTTTAAAATAGTTTTGGAAATGCATATCACACAAGTATATAGTTATGCAACTTGACATATTTATTATAATTACCAAAAATTATATTAAATAAAATTAATATTAATTACAAATATAATTACAAAAACACAAATATACAAATTAAGTTTCTAAAATAAATAAATAAATAAATAAACCCGCCCTTTGAAAGGGCGGGTCAGAATCTAGTATATATTAAAACATATCAATTTTTCATGTCCAAAAAGGTAGTCTGTTTGTATTATATATATTATTTTCAAAATTTTAGATATTAATATACATAAATAATATAAAATTGACATAAAATAAATAACAATTCAAATGATTATTTACTTATTTTATTACTAATAATTTTATATGTGTTAAAAATCTGAAGATACAAAGCAACATTCAATATTGTATATAATTAATAAATAATTATAAACAAAATAACATTCAATATAAATAATAATTCAATGCTAATATCACAATATTGATGTATGAAAACATAGATTATCTGTTTTAAAAAGTTGAAACAAATATCCGCACGGATGTGCGGACCAAAATCTAGTTTATTTATTATATCTCATCCACCTTATAAATACATTTAAATTTTGAATTAAATAAATCAATCACCACAAGATAACCTTAACCAATTAGATGGAAGGTAGCCCACATGTCTTCACTTTCTCCCAATGCTCCCCCTCCCCCATCGCCAACTCTTCTTCTTCATTTTTCATAGGCGATTTTGAAGCTTCTAAAACAGGTATTTAAAATCCGTTTTTGATGATAACTCGGCTTGTGTAAAAAATAAGTGTATAACTCGGCTTGTGTAAAAAAATAATTGTTGATGAAAATTAAGAGAGATTTAAAGGGAGGATTTTAAAAATTATGTTCATGGGTTTTGGATGGAGATATATATATTTACGTTCTTTTTGATGATTTTTATTTGTGTAATTTCATTACGATAGAGTAGTTATCATGGGTACTGAACTTTAAAAGTTTATTAGTTAGTGGATTGACAATTTATGGGTACTACTAAGATAACTAGTTTTACTAAGGCAAAATGATTGTACTAGTATTGCTGGTACTACTATGCTTACGAGTTCTACTAGTATTACTGATATTACTATGTTTGTAGATTTGAAAGAATTAGTATTAGTAAGAGATGACTGTAGAGTGTGAGAATGGTTTTTTTTCTTAATAATGATAATTTTGATGATAATTCCATTTCATTTCAGAAAAAAAAAATTCGCATTGCACATTCATTTGTTTTTATCACGGGGATACTATATGAATGATGGGGCTGAAATGAAATGGATCTCAGGAGATGGTGAAAGAGAAGATGAAATTCACACGATTGTGTTGAAGCAATCAGTGGAGGAGGTGACATGCTCTTGTTTGGTTGAGCGTATTTTCAGAAATATAAAGTTAGATGAATATAAGACGAAAGCGAGGATTATCTACTTTCCAAAGGTGTTGAATTCGAACAAGCCATCATATATCTGGAATGATGAAGACATATTTGGATATCTACTGCAAGTAAACCATGAGAAGTGTAGAAGTGTTTTACATGTGGAGTTCAACAATGATATATACAAAACGGATGAAGAAGTGCAACTTTCAGAAGATGACGACGAAGATGATGCCAGTCTATCCGTTAGAGAGGCTATTGATAGAGAGGCTCCTGATACAGAGGCTGGTTATGAATATGGTACTGAGAAATATGGTATTGATGGTGTGCTCACATTCTACGATGATGTTGAGATGCATGAGAATTCAACCGAAAGAGATGAGCATGTATTTGGATATACAGAAGTAAGACCATCAGTTGAAGTCACACATGTTGTCTATCAGACTCGGGATGATGGTATGGATTTGTTTTTAGATCAAGAATTTAGATCTAAGGAGGAAGCACAAGTTTATATTCAGACGGCTTCTTGCAAAATCGACACTCCAACGCTATGCATCTTTCCTTTATTATATCATGCAGTTGTCTATACACACATCTCATCTCTTAAGATAGCGACGACTATAAACCAGTTTATGAATCTCATAATAAGAACCAGCAGACAAGTTATCTTCTGACAAATGCTTTTTAAACAACTTAGCCCATGCATCCATACCAACTTCAGGTAAATTATGATCAATTTTGATACTCATCATCCTAGCTGCCAATGACAATTTAGAAAGACCTTCTCTACAACATTCATAGATTGCATGATTCGCAGTGTCTAACATTTCATAAAACCTTTTAGCATCCAAGTTATGTATTTCTTCTACATTATCTACTTCTATAGAAGCTTCTAAGGTTGTTTCTTGAAATGCATCTGTAACCATATTATGCATCCTATCATGATCTACTATCCGATCCTCCTGATGATAATTAGTTTCAATATGCAAATTACTCAGTTCTTCACTATTACCAACATCTTCAAATTGACTACTACTACTAGCTTCATTCCTATCATTACCGTGTCCATGTTGAAACCAAATGTAATAATGTGGGGGGTAAATCCTCTATTTACTAACTGTTTCCAAACCATTTCAGTACGAGCAAAATTTGTATTCTTGCACTTCGGATAAGGACACAACATCTTATTGGTTTCTTAGTGGTGCATTTTCAGCTTGGTACATTAATATCTCCACGCCGTTGCGAAATTAATTTGTCACCATTCCATTGGAATCTTTATGTGCATACATCCAATTTCGTAGCTCGTAGATAGTGTCACTAGATGCCATTTTCTGTTTTTGAAAGCGTTTTTTTTCTTTGTGGTTTTTTATAAAGAGAGGAATTGCATATTCTCGGAAATTTGAATGATGTTAGGTAAGTATGTAACAACGAATTTACAACTAAAAGTATTTTACAAGTGCCTTAACATCTTGTTTAAGATCATAATTACTTACCAAACACACACACAAGACATACACGTTTTCACCTACCATCTAATTTAATCGTAATTCATTGTAAGATACTTGCAAAGTTGGATGTAATAGAGTCGTAAATTAATAACTACTTTACGACTAATGGTAACTGTTGTCCTATAATAGTCGTAACATTAAACCTAATTTACGAAGAATATTTTTTTTGTTTTAAGATTACAACGATTTTAAAACCAAATATTTTTTTTCGTTTTAGCGTAGTCGTAAAGAGGACGTAATCTTATGACCATAATTATTTTTTTGTAAAAACAGGTCATTATGTGCTTTTTTTTTTTGCAGTGTTCTTAACTTTACAATATGACATATTCTAAGAGAAAATAACATAATGAAAGACAAACTTGCACGATGTGCTCGAACTGCTCTTTCTACTGTGTTTTTGTTGATTTTGTACCACTGATTTGGCTTTCTAAATCACTCTCTAGTTCAAACTATTAAAGCTAGTGTTAAAAAAAAAATCATGTCTAATGAAGAAAAATAAGGTGTTTGTCTTGGGGTTTTTTGATATTAAATAAATTTTGGAACTCCCAATTTTGAAGTTTCAGTTTATTTGTTAGAACAGTAGATTACATATTTTAGTGTTATCATTGAATTAGTAAAATAGTATCAATAATGTCTAATATTTATATAAATTATTGTCAAATTATGTTTATTTAGAAATTTTATTTACCTTAGGATTCTTACACTTACGGCACAGCACTGCTAATCTCATTCATTACTAATTGATAAGGGTGAATATAATACTAACAAATTTTCAGTATTTGTGATTTGCTTTATATGTTACATATATCTAATTTTGATTTTCTTTGTTCCAAAAAATATAGATATCCGGAAAACCGAATCCAAAATATGTGGATATCTATAATTACGGATATCTCATCTACTTTGCTTAGTAAAATTAATCTAGAAAATTGATACAATCTTAAAATATATCTTAAAGCATATATAAAGTAAAACAATAAAAGAAGTAGGGAAAGTATATGTTTCATAACTTTAAAAAATTAGTTAAAAATAATAACAGTAAAAAATTAAGAAAAAGTGATAATTGGTATAAATACATTTTTGATTAATACTTTTATAATTAATAATATGAATAAAA